>VZTL01000806.1:44394-65334 GCA_013400535.1 Scopus umbretta
ACACAGAACATTTTTTTTTTTTTTTTTTCCCTTTTGCTAAATCCTGTGCATCATTTTCTTAGGAGTTCTACGATGAGTGGCCAATCCGGCTGGGAGAGGCAGAGCCTTACAAAGGCCCCAAGACACCTGATGGACGCGTGAGGATATTAATTTTTCCTTTTTATACATCTTAATTTTGACATTGAGGTTGTACAGATCACTGACATGGTTTTCTCTTTTTATTTAGGAAGTCAACTTTTATAAGATTATTGACTATATTTTACATGGGAAAGAAGAAATCAAAGTCATTCCGTGAGTATTCATTGGCAGCCTGTGAATGTGTGGTAATTAGATATATTGCTGGGATAGAATAATAACATGTCTGTGTTGTAGAAATCATTTAATTTCCTTCTCTACCTAAAGGTCACCTCCAGCAGATCACTGGTGTCTTGTCAGTGGATTACCAACATATGTTGCTGAAAATGGATTTGTAAGTTCATAGCAAAAGTAAAACCTAAAAGTTTTAGTTCATGCAGTTCTTCTGATCGAACAACCCCACCTCCCCCCGAAACCTCCCCATGATCAAAAACCTTGACACAAATACCATGCTGCTTTCAGCGTCACTGGTTCCCAGTGAAATCATGTGAATTGCTAGTCTGGATGGAGACAAGCCCTCAGCACAAACGGCCAAAACATCAGGAAAATTTCCCTCTGATTGCAGTGACATCAAGGGAATAATGTGTGCATCTGATGTCACTTTCCAGGTGTGCTAACTAAGTCTCACAGCAAAATGTCAAAGTAAGAAAATCATCATATATGTAGTTCTAAAATTTTCTTCTTATCTCTTCTTGCATAGACAATATACATAATTCATAGTTGTGATGCATGACAGTAATTAGTATTCCTATGGCATTTTTAACAGCAGTAAGGACAGAGCCCTTAGCACTCAAATATTTCTTTCTATAAATCCCCACGCTATTATAAACTGGAAATTATTTTCTTAACCATTATGCTTATGCCCTGTGAGACATCATACATGAAGGACTTTGGTACAAGCACTTCAGAATGACGACTGTTAGAATAAACCCATCAAATTTAATAGGAACAGTTTTAATTTCTGTAGCTAGCTAGGGTGCTCACTGTTGTTAGCTTAGAAAATAAACATGCCTTTTTAAAATGTCAGACCAAGTCTTAGTGTACATCATATTTCATTTAAACAATGTCTCCTTTTCTTTATGCTGCAGATTTGTAACATGATGAATGCACCTGCAGATGAGTATTTCACATTTCAGGTAATTCCAGTAATGTTAATAATTATAGATATTGTAGAAGAATATGCCAATGCTTTCCACCAATCAGTTATACGGTTGATTACATAAATAATTTCTCCTTTGTTTGTGATGCAGGGGTTTCAGTGTTACATTGCCTATATCAATAGCTGTATTACCGCTTTCAAAGAAATATACAACATTTCCTGTTCTTTGGCTTTCTTACAGAAAGGACCAGTGGATGAGACAGGCTGGGTTATCAAAAATGTCCTGTCATTGCCTATTGTCAACAAAAAAGAAGAAATTGTTGGAGTTGCAACATTTTACAATAGGAAAGATGGAAAACCTTTTGACGAGTATGATGAACAGATCATTGAAGTAAGATTAACAGGATTAGAGCTTTAAGGAGCCATATGATGCTAATAAAAGTATTATTGTAAAAAGTAATTTTAAAATGTCTAAAAATTTTAAGATAGGCTACATTAACTTCTAACCAAATGTCATCGTCGTCTTCACTATACAGTTTCTTCAGAATCATACATTTTATTTCCCTTTATAAACCTGAAATTTTACAAGATCATTTACATTCCAATAATGAACAAAAGTCAGATATAATTTTATTTTTAATCATTTGACTTTTTAGTGATGGTGAGCACGTGCTAATTAAGTAGTGGGTAAGCAGGTATGGTGTGCTGCTTGCCAATGGATATCATGCCTGTGATCATGGTAGTTCTCAGAGCATTCATGATCATATGCACTTGGGCAAGATAAGATGCTACACAGGGTATCCAAGTCCACTCAGCTAACTTCAGCTTCATAAGCCTCAAAGTCCTATACACGAGATGGGAATATGGGCCCCTAATTACTAGGTTGAGACAAACAACATCATTAAAAACTGTGAGGTGCCAACAGAACCTGTTGATGGAAGGTAAAGGCCTCTAACAAGTAAAGTTATATGTTGCTTTTCAGAGGGCACTAACAGAAACCGGAGTTTAAGAAAAGTTGTCAGTTTAATTTTATTGTCATGGTGTCATCTCACTTTGCTTGGCTTTGTTCCAGACTCTCACACAGTTCCTGGGGTGGTCTGTTTTAAATACTGACACTTATGACAAAATGAACAAGCTCGAAAACAGGAAAGATATTGCTCAGGAAATGCTTATGTACCAGACAAAGGCCACCCCTTCTGAAGTTGAATCTATACTGGTAAGTTTCTGTCCACAGTCACAAAATTAAAGTAGGAAATTTGCTACATGAAACCTGAATTTCTTACTCATTTTCATTTTTAGAAATACAAGGAGAAATTAAATGTAACTAGTATAGAAGAATGTGATCAAAAGGATCTTATCAGGATTTTGGTAAGTCATTAAACAGAAAATTCTGGTAGTGTGTTTATATCAGATAGTAATGTGTCCTCTTTATATAAAAAGCTGTTTATAGCCAAATTCTGATTAATACAATTGATTTTAGCTATCAGTTCCACAAGCTGGATGGAGTTGATCTAATAATACATCTTCAACCTCTTTGGTTCTTCTACGTGCAGATCCCACTGTTACCTGCAGAGAAACATTCTGTCCCAAATATATGTCAGCAGACTTGGATAGTCAGGATTATACAGAAATGTTTATATGAATTAACATTTAAAGTGTTTAACTTCTTTAAATATCCATGGGGACAGCGCTATACCTATAATCAAATTTATTTAATTTTGAAAATAAAAGAAGGGACATTGATATAAGATCACTTTCATTCTGAGTAAAAGAACACATGTAGAAGTGTCCAGTGGAACTAACCTACTTTCACATTAATTTTCCTGCATTTCCTTAGGCAGATAAGTCCAAAGACGGTGATCAGTGACTTCACAATGACAAAACAGATTTGAGCTAATCAGCTAAAACTCTGCTACTACTAAAACAAAAAAGAGACACTCTCTTTTCCAGACTATGCAGTTCTCTGGCTGCCTTAGTATTTCAATCTAGAAAGGGAGTGCCTTTTTGGAGGAAAACTCCTGCCTGTGCTCACTTAGTGCACTTTGTTTTTTCTTGTGGAGCAGTCCTGGAGCACATGCACTGGCTTACTTTATCGGAAACAAAACTCAAAGATGTGCTCCAGGAAAACACTGAATGAAGTCCCACTGTTAATAGATCAAAACAGAGCTAAGCGGAATAAAAAAACTCAAATACCCACAAATCTGTTGACTTCCAGTACCAACCACTTCACACATTTCCTCCCATTACACTACATTTGCTAATGTAGACATAGCCATAGGGAAAAGACGTCATTAAACTATTTTTAGTTATGTACATGTGCATGCCAGAATGCAATGGTGTTAAGGCTTTACTGGCTCCCACAAAACAGACGCTCACACAGCTTACAAATGGTGAAACAACAAAACAACCGTGTGTAGCTTTGCATACCTTTTAAAGTAAATTTAATTTAGCTGCATGAAGAATTGCAAAAATTAATAGATAAACATTATAAAAACTCTCTACGGGTAGAACAACAAGTGATTATTATGGTACAGGCTCCAAATGTAAAAACATAATACCGGCATGAATTTTTAAATCTCCAAAAAGCAACTAAAATGAATTCTCTCAACATTGTGGAGTCACAAATTCAAAGGTCTAATATCTTCCGCACTGCCAAGTCTACATGCAAATCCTATTATAAGCCCTGGAATCCCAGATAGCTAATGGGATAAGGCAGGTGTTTCTAGATCTGATGATTCACAAAGTAATGGGTCTTAAAACACCACTGCTCCACGTTTCCTTGTCCTTGACCTCAGATCAGAGTAGATATACAGGAAAATCCCAGGGAGAAAGAAATACCTTTGCATGGATGTTCAGCCATGTTTGTTGAAATATATGCATACATCATACATCAGCCATCTTTTTTTCTTATCCGTAAAATGGAGATCATTTATAGACTACTATGGAGGAAGGGAGTAATTGTGATCATATAATCTAATTTTTGTGTTGCACCAGACTTCCCTGAATTAATTCTTCTTTGGATTGGGGTGCATCCTTTAAAATAGAATATCGCTTTCCCTAGGCTTTGGGATATATAGTTGAAAAGCATTATAGAACAGTTCACTAATATCGCTATTACCAGTTAGGCTATGCAATGTGAATCTCTACAATGTATACAAAATAAGCAATTTAAATTTAATATAGGCTTCTTAACTTTCATATCCTTTGCATTTTAGAATTTAGTATATCTTTTATGGAGATTCTTCAGTCCAAGGAACAGCTGGCCTAAGCTCTGTATCTGCCCTTCAGAAAGAGAAAAATCCCTGAATGGCATCAGACAGCCTCTAAAGAAATTTAGTATATGGGGAAAAGATTATGCACTTATACAATCTACTACTTCTGGAATGATCCCTCATTTTCATCAGTGGTCAGGAATGTTCAGAATAGACTGTTGTAAACTACAGAAAGGCAATGACTAGGACAGAATCACCACCAGCTATAGCACTAGAAGGTAAATTACACTAAGGGATTTGAAATAAGCCATAATAACCATGAATACTGTATGCTTTGTACATTTAAGCATTGTAACAATTTTTACTTTTTATGTATACTGAGATCATTCAAAAGCCAAGCAGTCAAGAATCTACTGCAAGCAGACAAACAATAACACAAATAAGATTTGTGAATTTTTACACCTGACATTGTAGGATTTTCCAGTCCATTTTCCATGTGCCGCATCAACCTTACATGGTTGTCTAATTAGTGTATATAGGCTATCACAGACAAAGAGAGACTGTCACAGGAGACATGATAAGACAGACTAATTTTGAGAGTTGGTTGTGAAGCAGAAACAAACCACCAGCACTCCAGAGGTTAAAAAATGTACAGGAATCTTTGCTTGCCTATAGTCTCTCCAAGAGAAGACAAGGCTATGGGTAGGTAGCCATGCAAGCAAGCCTTCTGTTATTAAAAAAAAATGTTGTCGTTATACTTCATTCTACTGTAAAAGTAACAAAAGTTTTGTTCTAGACAGGTTGGTTTTCGTCACTATATTCCTCACTATTTGTAAGATCCAAGAAGGAAGAACAACACTTAACAATAATAATTTTGGTTGTGAAAAAGATGAACTGCAGCTTTTAGATTAGGTTAAAAGTGGGAGAATCATAGGATTTTATACCAGGAAGGAGAAATTCCAAGGCCTGAGATTTCTGAACTAAAGAAATATTAAGACAGTCACAACAGATTGTGTTGGAATTCACAGTAGGAAGAAACACTGTCTGACCCAGACTTTTACCTATCCTCTTTGAGAAGAAAGCCAGCACTATCACAATTGTGCTTCAGAACTTAATACATATTAGTTTGTACTGAAACATGAGGCCTTTGAAGATATAGTAAGCATACTGTCCTTAGGTAATGTTTCTACTGAAGTCAGAAAAGAAAATAAAAAAGTTTTTCCAACTTTGTTCTTGACAGAAAAACCCTTGTGTTTTCTACTTTTCCTAACAGAAAGAAGAATTACCTGATCCAAAAGATTTAGAACTGTATGAATTCCGCTTTAGTGACTTTCCTGTTACAGAGCATGGCCTGATCACTTGTGGAATACGACTGTTCTTTGAGATAAATGTTGTTGAAAAGTTCAAAGTCCCAGCTGAGGTCTGATTTATTTTGTCTTATGTATATTTATTTTAAGATAGAATAAAAATAGGTAACTGTAGGCACTTTAATATAGAAGTAGGCAATACTAAAATATTAGTGGTATGGATAACAATTTTCCATTCTAAGTTAAACATTTGCATATTTGTCATAAAGACTTAAAACTAATCCTGAAATTGAGTGAGCTATGGAAGGAGTTAAATCAACATGCATTTACATAGGAACAATTTGCTGTTTCCATGTTTAATTTAATGAAAAGCAATTATTTTCATAGAACTTGCCCATTATTACAGTAATGTCATAGTTTATTCCAGTAATTTATAGGAATTCCACCATTTTGTTTCAATTCACAGCACAGTCTTAATCGCTTTTGTTCATAATAGGTCCTTACAAGATGGATGTACACAGTCAGGAAGGGTTATAGAGATATCACATACCATAACTGGCGGCATGGATTCAATGTGGGACAAACAATGTTTACGCTGCTAATGGTAATGTTGCTAATATTAACCTTACATTCATTATTGAGTTTTGCTTTCAATTCCAACTGGAAAATTCAGGAAGATACACACTCAATTGTCTGTTTTCTTTTACAGACAGGCAAAATAAAGAAATACTATACTGATCTAGAAGCCTTTGCCATGGTTGCTGCTGCTTTCTGCCATGACATTGATCACAGAGGGACCAATAACTTGTATCAGATGAAGTAAGTACAAATGCTCAAATATATGGGTATCTAGTATTCTTAGTGGCAAATGAAAAAAAAATGTCAAAACTAGCAAAAACATAAGGTATATATTCCATATTCATCTGTCTTGAATGAACATTTATCCTACAGAAGATTTCTGCCTCAGAACATCTGTCATGACAGCTGAAACACAAAGACAAAATGCAAAAGCAGAATCTTAGAAGGATCTCCTGGAGGTGCAATTAATTTTTACGAGAGACTAAGCTCTTGCAATGTTTGGATTGTAGCAGAGCCTCATGCACATGAGGCCACAAAGAAATGAGAAAAGTAAATTAAAATCCCTAACTGGGTTACTTTTTTCCAAGCCAGGGCATAAGCACTTTTCTGGAGAGGGATTCAGAATGCGGCATAGACAAGGGCTGGTTTAGAGAGAGACAGGATTTAAGATGCATTCTTTTTCTCCATTTTCTACTGTCTGATTTCACTAGTTCAGCTGTTCCGTGCCCACTCAGTTTACTGACTGATGTAGGTAATTTCCTGGGGTGTAATCTCCTCATGTTACACAGGATTCTGAGCTAAAGAGCTTGTGTTCTGTCACTAGGTTCACGTGCCTGTAAGTTACACATCACAAGGTTAAGCTTTGCAATTCATGCTCCTTTTTGTTCAGAGAAAATATTCTAAAGGATTTGTGAATTTTCCCTTGTTTGTTATGAAACAAAATTAATTAGTAGATTTTTGTTATAAAACAATATTAATTAATTTTGGCTTAAACTTACCTTTTTATTACAACATTACATATCATGGGGAGACCCACTCTTCTCCTGAAGAGTGAACAATCTACCATTTACTCTTTTATGTGATTTGTTAGGGCTTGTTGCTATGTGCTAGCCAGAGAACACAGGTTTCTCAGAATGTCACATGTACCAGAAGATTATAACCATAATTTTCGGAGAAGAGTTTCCCACCAACTGTATCTCCAGAATGATTCATCCTTCTCCTCTGACCCTGGATTCACTCCTCCCAGTTTTAGCCTGCATCCTGGAGCAGTGACGCAAGGGGGTTTTCTGATTATTCTCAGGGATTCTCCAGGTGACGTAGGAGAGAGAGAATGACAGATGCTGATTCTTATTCAGCAGATTGCCTCTCATCCAAATAAGTTTAAGGGAGGTTTTAAATCTTCCTACTGTGTTCTTCCCTAGCTGAAAGCCCTCTACGTGAGGTCATACGCAGTAAAGCTATTTATAAAAGTTATCAGGCTTTACCACGACAGTGCTAATCACAAGTCAGAAAATACACATAGCATGTAGCAATCTGCCTCGGGTTATCTGAGGAACGGAGTTATTAGCCAAGGGAATAAAGGAGGAAAATATACTTCCAAAAATGCAGAACCACCTGGAGCCTACGTAGATAGGACACTTCTCCCTTCCTCTCACTACCACAGGTCTGACACAGAATTTCCCTTGCTTGCAGCTTAGCCCAACGTCAGAGGAATGCTTTGAGCTCTGTGATAAGACTGAACACACTTGAGATGTCAGGACTTGTGCAGTCCGTAAAACGGTGATTTTGAGGGGGGGGAGGAGCCCAAGGGCATTAGAGGAATTAAACACCATTATACTGTTGCTTTAGATTTAACTTACTTACAGTAAGTTAGAATCACAGGGGACATGGTCCGTGCTCATTACAGACTGACAAGAGTTCAGAAGCCATGACACAGAATAAATACTAAAAGATGCATAAAGGCTATTTTTAAGGTACACAGAAGGTACATAGATTAAACAAACAGCAAAACTGAATGTGCAAGACAAAATAGAGACAAGTTTTAAAAAACACAGTTTAGAGTTTTGAGACAACTAATCACACCTTTGACTTTAGTGGGCACTGAACACCCAGTGCTCTCCAATTTCCATCATTACTCAGTCACAAGAGTAAAGGTAAGCAAGTATTTCTTTTGCTCTGCATCATACCAATGGTTAAGATATATAGATTAAACTACTGAACAGGCAGATCAGAAGCACTTTAATGCTAAAAGTCTGAATCCTGAATCAAAAATATTGCCTCCAAAATATTACAAAGAATTGCTTCTTTTTCAACAGGTCAGCTGCTCCACTGGCAAAACTTCACGGCTCTTCCATTTTAGAAAGGCATCACCTAGAGTACAGTAAAACCCTACTGCAAGATGAGGTATGTCTGCATAAACCTTCTGCTCACACTGATCAACACAAAAGATCCAATTAAGTTATGATGTGCCAGATTTTACTGTGTCTCATTCATTCTGCTAGGTCCAGATTAAGAAATTATGCTAAAATTCAGAAGCTTAAGCCAAATTCTTATGCATTGTCCACTTTTAGAGAAACATCAGTAATTCCACCAGAAACAGACTCACTCAAGATAGAAAAGCTTTTCCTCTAGGCCTCACTCACACTCAGGTTTTCTCTACTTTCACAAAACAGCTGACGTTGAAAGCAGAAAATACAATACATACATACAAAGTGTTGAAAGTAAACTGCTGCCCTTGGTTCAGGAGGTCTGAGTTCAGCTGCTGGCTCTAGCAGCCAAGGGGCAAAGGGATGGGGCTGTTTATGGAGGGTCCTCTTTATCCCCAGGCCAGACCCCCCACACCTTCCCTTGCTAAAACAGAGAAGGTGGTATCATGAGGCTCTGCTGCAACTCCCATTACTGATCTTCCCTGAATTAGGCAGATGCCCTCAGCTGCCCTTCCCCAGCAGCTGTGGGGGTCACGCTCCCCACCCACTGCAGTCTCCTCAGGCTCAACAAAATGGTGGCAGAGCAGCCCGCCAGGCACTCCTGCCCCACAGAGCCCTGCTACTTTGGCAGCGATCAGCCATCCTTCCCTCAGCGGTGCCTGGCTCTGTCCTGGCTACAGGGGAAGAGACTATGTGCGACTCTTTACTACGTAGTTTGCAGGGAAAGAAGAGATTTAACAGGCAAGGCTTGAACACGTGTGCCCCTTCCATCCCACTTGTTCGCAGCAGTGTGGCAGGCAACCACTTGCACCCTCATTTTTCATTCCCTCTCCCTCTGGCGGTGCCATTTCCTGACGTCGTGAGGCCAGAGAATAAACCCTTACACTACCAGTAGCACAATGATTATAAAAAGCCCAGAAGATTCATTAATTAAAAAAACCCAGAAACCACCTTTACCTTTATTGATAGCAATGTACTTTTTCAAATGTGAGATGCTGGGGACTAACCCCTGCTCTTTGCTGGAGCAGCTGTCAGGATCCCTGGAAGCTCTCAACAGCGGCATTGCTGTGCTCCGTGCTCTCACAGGTATTGTCCCCTCAGTTAAAGAAGGAAAAAAAACCAGGACACTTAGAAAAATTCTGAGTGTGATGCGCTCATTCCCTTTACCTGAGGAAAAGGCCATTGCACTTACTATAGTAGGTCCCTAACAGCACTGCAGGCAACTGCGCTGACCCAGGTTAACAGGAGGAAAAGGTGTCTACTGCAAAGCTTTAAAAAGTCTAGGAAAATTAGGTTTATGGAATCTGAACTGTAAAGAAATTATGAAGAACTGCCATTTCTTTACTAATTATGTAGAATACAGGTGGTTTTCTTTGGTTTTAATTTACAGATGGCAATAGCAGGACTTGCAACTGTTTGAGTCACCATGGATTTAGTTATTTGTGCAGCCTCTGGGTGCAGCATCTTAGATCCACCTACCATTCACACAGTTATTTAGCCATTTATAAGCCATAAATAAGGCCCATCTTTACCAAATGAATAATTTTTCATTTGTAGCATTATTTTGAGACCATAGTTGGCCAATTTTATCATACTGTTCTGAGACAACCTGTATAGTACAAACCAGAGACAGTGTTATAAAAGGAATTGAATTTGTAAACTTTCTATCTTGCAGAGTTTAAACATCTTCCAGAACCTAAATAAGCGCCAGTTTGAAACTGTTCTACACTTATTTGAAGTTGCAATAATAGCAACTGACTTGGCTTTGTATTTCAAGTAAGTACTAAATTCTGTATAACTTCCTACTGAAAGAAATGTCAATTCTATACAATTTATAACTGTAGTTTTCAGTTGTTTATATCCAGAGTACAGAGCTATATTTAAAATTGTTACTCAGTCTAATTCTTATAAAAACCCAAGACATTCTTAGATTCATTATGAGCTTTCAAATTATAGAACATATAAATGTATATAGTATTTAGTATACATTTAGTAGGCCATTCAAATATGCTTTCAGTTACAGCAAACACTGTATTTCAGAAGTGTGGATTCTGTAGCCTAATCGTAAGGTTGTGTGCATGTGTGATATTTAACATACCATACTATAGTTACTCATCCTAAACAGGAGTATGCTGATGACATGGAAATTAAGATGTTGGTTTAAAAACAAAACTGCAGACATCAACTGATCCTAGTACTAAATATGCCAAAGACTCCAAATATCAAATCTTCCATCTTGTTCCTAACTTACTGACTTAATGTACTTTTATAATGGTGTCGTGATTTAACCCCAGTCAGCAATTAAGCAGCACGCAGCCACTTGCTCACCCTCCTCCCACCCCAGTGGGATGGGGGAGACAATCGGGAAAAAGAAAGTAAAACCCATGGGTTGAGATAAAGGCAGTTTAATAGGACAGCAGAGGAAGAGAAAGTAGTAATAATAATGATAAAAGAAGATACAAAACAAGTGATGCACAATGCAATTGCTCATCACCCGCTGACCAGTGCCCAGCCAGTCCCCCAGCAATCGCTGCCCCCCAGCCAACTCCCCCCAGTTTCTATACTGAGTGTGACACCATACGGTATGGAATAGCCCTGTGGCCAGTTGGGGTCAGCTGTCCTGGCTGTGCCCCCTCCCAGCTTCTTGTGCCCCTGGCAGAGCATGGGAAGCTGAGAAGTCCTTGACCAGTATAAACACTACTTAGCAACAACTAAAACCATCAGTGTGTTATCAGCATTATTCTCATACTAAATCCAAAACACAGCCCTATGCCAGCTACTAGGAAGAAAATTAACTCTATCCCATCTGAAACCGGGACAAATGGGTATTTTCCTTAATGATATATGGAGCTTTTTGTTTTGGTCCAGATGTCATGACTGGGACAATTTAAAGCCAGCAGACAGGAAACAATTCAGTAATTTGTTCAACAGCAGTTATTAAATTTTAGTAGACAGTAATTCCATTATTTCATTCATTCTAAGTATAAATTAAAAGATTTATTAAGCAATAGCAAGACATGTTTATGTTTTTCAAAATACTTCTCAGTCAGGTCTTAGTGCTTCTTTGGATTTTTGAGGGGAGGGAGTGTAAGAACCTTTAGTAGTATTTGCTTCACTTTTCCCAATTCATTCTGTTACAGGAAGCAACAAACATGTAATATTTAAGAATTAAGAATGTCATCACAAACAGTTTAATATGAAGAGTTAGGAAATTGGTTATTTGTTTCTTTGTCAGGAATTTTGACATAATACTTTACGTATCAGCGGTATATAGCAAAATCTAAATGTGCTAGGTTACCTGAAAAGTTTGAGTTCAACAGGAGGAAGGTGTCACTTTGATACTACTATGACTAGGATATTACTTTGGAAAAGCATAAGGATCAGAAATATGGTTTTCTATTTCATTGTTAATACAGGAACTTTTGTTCACTAATATGTGGTTTATTGGAATGTTTTAACAGGAAAAGAACTATGTTTCAAAAGATTGTGGATGCAATTGAAAAAATGGAAACAGAAGAGGAGGCAATTAAATATATATCTATTGACCCAACCAAAAAAGAAGTCATCATGTAGGTGGTTAATATTTTACTCTTCATTCAATCAGTTCTCTAGAACCAGATTTTCAATGAATTTGGGCACCTAAACATGAAAATTAAGACTTGGTGTTATTGTCCAATAAGGAGCATAACCATGATTTTAAATTAGAAATAGATGTCTACACTCTTCTCAAAATGTGCATCCATCTGCATCTTAGGTATCTAAATTCCTTAAAAACCCAGACTTTTTTTTTTCCTGTCATCATCCTAACTATAGTTGCATTTTGTTTTGTGTTTTCAAAGGGCTATGATGATGACTGGATGTGACCTGTCTGCTATAACCAAACCTTGGGAAGTGCAAAGTAAGGTAGGTACTTTTCAAACAGACAATACCGCATTTGCTATCTGGTTTACTGCCTGTTTGGTGCATGGTCATTTAAAAAAAACACAACTTACTATCATTTGATATATATTTAAGTATCTGTTTCCAGAAAACCACCTCTATTTTCCTGTGAGTGTAAGGGTTCCATGATGCCTCTCGCCAACCACTATAGGGTTGCTTCACCCTTCTCTACTTGTCCTTCAGCTAAAACTGGCGTCCCTGATTCTGTCAGCTGTTCTAGCTACCCTTAAATATCACTTGATTATTTTTGTGCTATCCAACCTTTGCTATTCTTCAGATATTTTTAACGTACAGATTTAACAACAGTATGATTTGAATTAATTGTGTCTGTTCTGTAGATGTTGGTGCCATTTCAAAGTAGCTTAAACATGCTAAAGATAAATTCTGTAATACAGCGTGACACTTCTTTGTACATAAGTACTTCAGTACTTATTGTCCATCATGTTGACACTCATCACTTAGCCTTACAGGAATAGGTTTTAACAATGCATAATCAAAATACAGGTGCAAGATGCTTGTGGAGCCTTCTAAGTAATACACATTACAGGTACTACAAGATTCTGTTATGTGGCTAATACTGTCTTGTTCCTGTTGACAATAATCTATCATTTACTCAGCATGCACCAGAATATTGGTAGAGATAACTTGCTGGGAAGAGCCTTAAGTACACCAGAGTGTCTGTAATTTTTGAAAAAAGTGCTTGACTATCTCTACAGGAATTACAGAGTGGAATTCTCTTGTGTTTGACCAAAACTCCGTATTTCTGGAGAACTTTTTAAACTACTCAGAGATAACACAGCTAGCAAGAATTAAGTCCTCTCTTTATGGAAAGGAAGTTAGTAAGGATAGTTAAGCAGGAAATTGAGAATACATTGATTTAAGCAGTAATATGCCAGTTCTTGGTTAATCAACGTTTTCACATTTTCTGGAAAGCCTTGTTCTTTTATTTATTAAAATGTACTGCTTTCTGCTGACACTTCCACTGAATTGTGATTATTCAGGTTGCCCTCATGGTTGCAAATGAATTCTGGGAGCAAGGTGACTTGGAACGAACTGTGCTACAGCAACAACCAATTGTAAGTACTAAATAATTTAACTGTGTTAAGCAATATTAACTGTTATTAAAACACGGCAGATAATGGTCCATGATGCTTATTAGATCATTATACCAAAAAGCATGGTACCTACATAATCTAAATTACTGCTATTCTGTTCTAGCCTATGATGGACAGAAACAAAGGAGATGAACTACCTAAGCTCCAAGTTGGTTTCATAGATTTTGTGTGCACATTTGTGTACAAGGTAAGAATAATTTTTTTTTGTTTTCCCGCTGCAGCAGTTCTGATGGCACGATTGATGACAAACTGTTGCAGTTAAAAAATTCTAGACAGCAGCAGGACTCTTGGTCACAGGGTGAACAACTATCAAAACCACCACAATTTTTAAATCTTTTGTTACATAGAAGAATTGGTCCTACAAAGCAAATTCAACAGATGTGAAGCAAATTCATAAAAACTGAAGATCTCAGTGAAACTTGAGGGCACTGAGGTCTTGTTACTACCTTGAAAGACTGAGTTAGAAAGCTCAGTCTGATTTTTCACAGTCCCATCTAATATAAGTACGCAACATGTTACAGATGGTTACAAAAAAGCAATGAATAGCACAGCAAAGGGAAATAGGAAACTTGCAATATTCTGGAAATACAGATATTCTGTATCTTCTGCAAGGCACTGAAATGCCAACATTATTAATCCCTGTCTAGCTTTTAATATTATCCCAAAATGTCATTCAGAAAAGTGACATGTAATCTTTTCACATCTTCAGATACATCCTTATCTGCTTGCAATACACTATAGGATACTAGACTTTATTACATCCTGACACTGACAATCATATATCATGTATCATAATTGTATCATGTATCATAATTATAATTGTCTTATATGTATCAGACTACCAAATGTGGGATTAGGGAAGACACTAAAATATGCAGTATATAATTCAGATCTTTTCTAACTGACACAATAGGGCATTATTATCTCAACATGGTATTTCCAGTACTATGTCACCACTGCATGGCCAAGAACATACTTTCAAATGTGCACTAGCAGGTAGTCACACTATTTCTTTTAATTTTTTTTCTCTTCTATAGAAAGCCCACTTCCAGAGATGGAACAAGTGCTTAAAAAATGTGAAATCAAATAAAATTAATTAATCTAGCATACATACTGAATTAAATTTAACAGAAAAATAAAAGCTAATGTTTTCTCTGCAAAGCAGCAATATTTCCACAAATTCAGACTTCACAAACCATCAGTGCTTACAAATTTCTAATTTACTAATTTAAATTTTTTGTATAGGAATTCTCAAGGTTTCACAAGGAAATTACACCTATGTTTGATGGTCTTCAAAACAACAGGGTTGAATGGAAAACACGAGCTGATGAATATGAAGAAAAGATGAAAGTTATTGAGGAACAAAAGAAAAAGGAAGAAGAAGAAGCTGCCAAAAAAGGTTAAGTAACTGCTAAGATTTTCATTTATATATATTTGTAAGGCAGTCAACATATTCTGTCTCACTCAAATTCACTCATGCAGTGCACTCATGCAATATTCTATTAAACTTTACACTAATGGTATGCGAGTTCCAAATTAGCCAAACTAGCTTTATCTTTACTTGGAAAAGGAGTAACCTTTAAAGATTACACAAATCCAGTACACTGACCTAATTTTCTAACTACAGAAATGATAGAAAATATGACCATCACAAAAGTGAAGGGAATGTAAAATATCTTTTGTCTTAAGATTTAAAACTGAATGTCATTAAATACTTATTTATCTGTGAATACTGCAATCACCTGAAATACTAGAGATGTTATCAACATTCTGTGTGGCATCAGCCCCAAATGTATTCAGGCACTTTGTTTAAACTGAAAATTAAAAGCATAAGGAAAAGAGATGGGAATGGATAGTTTGCATTTGGAACATAAAAAAGCAGTGCAAATCTCCACTTCTCTTTCAAGATTGAGATAAAGCTTTTGGCTTTAGTTCCCTGCCATCAGTTTCTTGGCTGAAATACACTCTCTCATATTACAAATTTAAGACTAATCTTCCTAAGACAGCCCA
The DNA here is from genome assembly GCA_013400535.1 of Scopus umbretta. Lineage (NCBI taxonomy): Eukaryota > Metazoa > Chordata > Aves > Pelecaniformes > Scopidae > Scopus > Scopus umbretta. The sequence continues at coordinate 60,217 of VZTL01000806.1, forward strand.
AGTCCTAAAACTGAAAGTATGGTTCTGCGTATAATAACCTAGAAGAGAATCTGATTTTACAGAAACTGAGAACCTATCACTCAAGTGTAAGAGTGAAATGAGTCAATTATTTTTATTCTGTATTGCATGTGGAACAGCATGTCAACAGCTCTGCCAATCAGCTGAGACAACTGAAAAAGTTCAGATTAAATCAAAAATATGTGTGATTACTACAGAATGATTTATTGTCAGCTAGTTTGAAAAAGAAAAGTTAGTTTACTCTAAGTGTATGTTTCACATCTTTAAAACATAAAATAGTACTGAATAATTTATTTGTTAATCAGTGGCTGTGGGAACCAGGTGAGTATTCTTCACATTTCACACAAAAGGGAGGCTACTCAAGGCCACCTGTCAAGTTACTGTCAGAGTGTGAAGTGGAGAGTTATTGGCTCCCAAAATAAATGATACTAGGCTAAAAAAAAAAAGTTGTTGCAAAGTGGTTAAAAGAGTACTGTAAGTTACATGATTTAATCAAAGCAGATTTTTGAAAGATAATTTTAATAAAATGAGTCAGATATTGTTATGGTAATAAAATTACAAGAAGTATTTTGGCCTACTCACACTGTGCTATCACTTACACACACTTTCACAGAAACTATGCCCAACTCATTGTTTCCCAAATTTATTTTTAAAGGCACTTTTTTGCAATTAATCATATGATCTTATTTACTTAAAATTAATTTATTGCTGAGAACTAGCTGGTTGTGAGTATGAACAAAGTACTCTTTCCTTAATGTAAGCATCTGAACTTAACAGAAACACCAGCAGAACAAAATAAAACAACCTGGGACCTACACATGAATGTCCTCATACATTTGCTTTCTTGGCAAAGAGTATAGTTACTACAGTCTGATCCTATGCCCCTAAGCATAAGTTTCTTAAATAAAAATTAAATTATACATTTAGGAAGACTCAGGTATTTCTACTCCCACTTGAAGTTAGGACCATCTTGTACCATTGCTATTTTGGAATCACTTAGTCACTGACTTAAGGAAAGAAGTATTTTCTCACAAGGAACCTTACACAGGCAAGCATGGACAGACTGATTTGCAGGAGCTAAGGATCTGACCTTTGTATATCATAACTGGTATCGCAAAATGTAAGTGAATTATTTTGCATCTTTTAAAATGTGCACTGGAATGAGGCCACACACATTTGTGAAGAACAGACCTGACACTGTCAAATCAAGGCCATGTAAATATATTGGTTTGTTAGGTCAGTTCATACAAACAATAACTTGATACATGCTGAACCATGGTGGTTTCTCCAGATCACACTGACCTGGCTATTCTTAGCCATTTAGTAGACAGAAAACAAAATAAACATATTTGCTGAACCACTACAGTGGAAAGTTCAGAACAGGAACTAAAACAGAATACAGTATTAAACTAAGAAAATAAAATACATGGTTAGTAACATAGTGTTGATTATATCCACAAATTACAGAGGGTAGGACACTGATTATGTGACATGTTTCAATGCAGGTGGAAAGGGTCGAAAATGACCTAGTAACATGGTGATCCACAGCTTTCAAATGTAAGTTTTAATTCTAATATTGGTATCTTACCTTAAATGAACCTGGAGACGCAGTTTATTAAATTGAAAGAATCTTAACTGTGACCAATGAACATCTGTGGAATCATTTGAGAGAGACGGTAACAGAATCAGTAGCTATAGATAAACATTAAAAGTCTCTCTCTCTCTCTCTCTCTCTCTTTTAATTGGGAATTACAAAGGGATTCATGCAGGGTTGGATAAAGGCTTACACAATTAGGCCAAATTAAAGTTTTTGTATCATCTGCTTCAAAAATATTTACAGATTATATTGATCCAAGAGTTTATTTCTTTTGCATGGCTTGCATACCTCAGTTTTGTATGTGTGGGACAGAGTTATATATATTTAACTACTGAAACTTTCCAGTAAGAGTGGTTCAGTGTGTGTTTGGTCCTTTGCGAAATGTTGGTTATCAACTGCTACACTATATACACTTATGTATATATAGCACATGTTACTGTTTCTTATTCCATTTTCCCAGACAAGTAGTGAAAGCACATTCGATTTTCAGAAGGTCAAACACACATAACATGCTTATCACAAAAGCAATACCTTTTTAAGAAATTAGAGCAGCTAAAATTAACAGAAAATATTCACTTTACTTCTCTGTTTTTTAGCTGAAAATGCAGCTGGAGGTGGTGGCGGAAGCGGAGAGGACGGCAAATCCAAAACGTGTATAGTTTTGTAGTTCTTTGTCTCAGACACTGTTTCTGCTACAGAAAAGACATCTAGAAAGAACTTCAATGAGCCCCAGTGGATTTCTGCTTCGCATAGAATAGCATAGATCAATCTCTTAACAATCCTCTTAAACACTTGCCATTTGTTGGAAATAACTTTTAATGGAGTAAACAGTAATGGAGTAAACTGGAAAATTAAAAGAAAAAAAATGGTGCAAAATGAGTTAACTGTGTGCTCTAGGTATTTTTTCATGTCACTCAATTTATATACAGTATTTTTATTAAAATATGTAACTTCTGCGCACTGTCCAGAAAAAATAGAAATAATTTTGACAGATCTTAGATGAAATTACTGAATGAAAACTAACATGTACAATTCAAACAAAAAATTGCAATTTTCGTAACTTGTATATTTACATTTTTATATTATGTGTATTTCCTTAATCTGGAATTGTCCTTTTCCTTCATTCTCAATACTATATAAAGTTCTAGAGTAAACATCTCCTTCACTTTAGGAAAACTCAACACAATTCTCTGGCTCATATCTATTAAAAGCAGGTCCATGATACATAGTATGTTTTCAAAACTACCAAGGATAAATCTGTAAATGGTAGCCATAGCTCAGAAAAAACACTCTTTTGCCCACGTGAAAATGGCTCTGCCCACAGTTCCTAAACTGACCACCTTTTATTGTAAAAATCTAAAAAGGCAGACAGTAAACATCATACTTTCATACAAGCAAGATACTAATATACCTATACCAGTACATCTACAGCAGGATCTACATTCAAAGGCATTTTAAAAGGCTCATGTACTCCCAATGCACCTATTTTAAAATGCAGTAAATGAAAGTATTTGAAAACCAATGAACTGGCACCAATTTAATCTTGGGAGGGAGAGGACAGCAGAAGTAGAGCACATCAGAATTCACATTACCTCCCTTTCTACAACTAAGAAGACAGACTGCACACAAATTAGCTCTTCATAAACAACCATCTCCCTACCAAAACCTTCTGTTCTTCAAGAACGACAGAGTCCACCCCATACCTTCTACTCAGGTCTCAGGAAGCTGGCTCCTCCTGCAGATGAAGGAAGGAAAATGGCTAGTGTATTATGCACGGATCTGAGTATTCACTGGAACCTGTTCCAAATCTAAGAGGAGGAGGATGTCAAATGCAACTCCTGCAACAAACAAGTCTGACATGCAGACTCAATCCTGACACTTTTCTTCCCCCTTTAAAGAAAGCAGACCCATGCTTTTCTTTCTCTGAAGAGTCCTCAGCAGCCACAGAGAAGGGAGAACGATTGAATGATTTGCCATATTCTATACCTTTCTAAGAATGCTCTACAAAATAGATACTGTGTACAACTATCACCCAAAATTAAAGGAATCCACAAAAAAACCCCCACTTATTACATCCTTATTTATAAACAGGCCAAATATTTTATGCAAACTTAAGTTATAACATAAAACTGGGCATCATGTATGATTTTCTGTATTAAATGCAGATACCAAAGAAAGCTATTTCAAGGTTGTTTAACCATGTAATTTTATTCAAACTGTACTAACGGATGTATTTAATATATATACTGTACCATTTCATAACTGTATTTTGAAGACCCAAAGAGGAGTTAGTTACCCAGAACACAAAATATACAATACTTGAAGCAACAAATACAGCAATGCATTTGACAAAAGCCCCTTCGGGCAAGTTGCATACATGTAAGCAGATTGCTGCAGACTGGATTTGACTCTCAACCAAGCTTGCAAGATGACAGAGAATTAACCTTTAAATCCACCTTCTTACCTAAAGAAGCCTTCATGCAAGGCTACGTTTATTTCTTACTCAAGAGCACCCTAAATATGTCCTTGTACTGTCATCTATTATGTAAGTGCAAACTGTTTAAATTGTAATTATGTTAAGTAATACTTTGTAAATAGAGTTCTCAACTTATTCATATGAGTGCATGTAAGATGTTCATAAATACACTGCAACCATCTCTGCTGTTACACTTTCCACATCAAATATTTATAAATAGTTTCTACAAATGTATCTACAGTGGGAAGTACTTATCAAAAATGTGTTTATACAACATTAACTTTCCTCAGATTAAGATGAACATGTAATTAAAAAAAGTTTGTCTATTATATCCAAAGTAATTTTCATCTGACAAAGAAAATAGCCACTGTAACTATTCATGTGCAGACTCTTTCTTTGGAAACATAAAATAAAGAATGTTTGAAGTTGTGTTGCCATTTGAAGAGGAAGATGAATCCAGTAAGTTTGTCAAACGATATACGTTCTTTACTTGTATATTTAGGATTACACTTTAAAGAAGGATTAACATTCAATCAATGGTAAGGAGATCAGAAACCATAGATAACATACAAATCACACGTACCTCTCCAGTTGAAAGCCACACACTTTATTTTTTACATTAAAAATTTCACCAACCAACCAGATTTTTGTAACTGGAATTAGCAGTCATATCATATTGTAACTAAAATTTAAAACAGTCAACGTGAACTGAATTTTTCTAAGGGGTAAGGGAGACATTTCAGGTGTGGTTTCCTTAATTCAAGCAAAATACGTATTTGATAAAAAATGAACTTCTCCAATAGCATTTGAAAACACTTACAGAGACCTGTAACCTGTAAGTTAATACTTGAATATTAAAGTCTACATGACCAATAAATTTAAGGCTATTAACTCTTGTTTAATAACTTAGAAATATGAATATATTAAAGTGTATGGCTTTAAACTAATAACAGAATCTTCTGAAATGCCCCTTCACAAAAATCTGACAATAACTGAAGTCTGGGATAAAATAAAAAGCAGCCAACTT
>VZTL01000807.1:0-11211 GCA_013400535.1 Scopus umbretta
TGTATATTATATTATTTATATAATACATATAATATGTATTATATAATGTGTATATAATATAATATAGATAATATATAAAATTTTTAAAAGGCCTTTTTAGTCTGTGCTTGAATTAATTTAATTAGCTCTAGGGAAAGGAAATATGTTCTCCCTCATAAGACTTTTTTCCCCAAGCAATTTCAGAGGAACCACTGTTTGCAGGAAGAGGCTGTCGCCGATGTGCCAGGATGCCAAAGATCCTGTGCCTGATTTTCAGTTAGACAAACAAAAGCTGCTTCCTCAGCACTTTGGGCAGGACAGAGGGTACCTGACTGTGATTGGCTCAGGGCCCTGCAGTGCCTAGCGATTGGCTGTCACCATGGCTGCTCCCTGCCCGCCCCTCAGGAGGCTCTCGCATGGCCATTTGCAACTTCATTACAGGGGAGTCACTGGAGGTACAGGGTTGTAACTGGTCCAGACCCTGCCAAACAGCTGTGCAGACATGGTTTGCCCTCAGTAAAGCCATATAGGCTGTTCCTGATACCTCCTTGTCCTTCATGTGCCTGGGCAAGGTTTCCCAGAGACTTTAGACCACAACCTTCCTAGGGATTGAGGTGAGGCTGGTGGCTTCCTTCTCACTGTTGTGGTTTAACCCCGATTGGCAACCAAGTACCACACAGCCACTCGCTCACCCTCCCCCTCCCCCTGTCGAATGGGGGACAGAATCAGGGAGGGAAAAAAAAAAACCAACCAAACCCTAAAACCCATGGGTTGAGATAAAGGCAGTTTAATAGGACAGCAGAGAAAGAGAAAATAACAATAATAATAACAGAATATACAAAACAAGTGATACACAATGCAATTGCTCACCACCCAATGCCCAGCCTGCCCCCAAGCAGCAACCACTCCCTNGAAGTCCCCAGTGCCCTGTATTGATCACTGTTCTAAAGTTATAAAGTCTTCCTTTATTAAAACCTCCTAAAAGTTCAGAAGCCATTTCAGATTCTGCAAGAACAAAGCCCTATCAAAAACTGTTTCCAAGCTAAAAAATAATAAAAGTTTGATTTCCCTCTCTTTTTTCCTGCAGTGGATAGTAAATGTGAAAGAAAAGCCTCTCTTTTGTCTGCCTGAGGTTGCAAAGTCTCCTACAGTATGCTAGTCTTGATTAAACCCTTTTATGCAGAAACATTTTGTGGAAAAGTGCAAAAAAAAATCCTTTTCATGATTAAACAGGATTTGAACTAGAATTAAAAATGGAGATAATTCTTAGCAATAAACATCATTAGATTCTTGATTTAAGCATTAGAACCTGTGGTCTATAGGTTTCAATAAAGCATGAATGCCTGACATGTTTTGTCTGATCTTCAGAGCTACCACAAAAACTGTCCTGGTTTCAGCTTAATTCAGAGTTCATTTTCTTCATAGTAGCTGCTATAGTGCTGTGTTTTTGGACTTATTATGAGAACAATGCTGATAACACGCTGATGTTTTAGTTGTTGCTCAGTAGTGTTTACATTAGTCAAGGACTTTTCAGCTCCCCATGCTCTGCCAGGGGCACAAGAAGCTGGGAGGGGGCACAGCCAGGACAGCTGACCCAGACTGGCCACAGGGCTATTCCATACCATATGGCATCATGCTCAGTATAGAAACTGGGGGCAGTTGGCCAAGGGGGCAGCGATCGCTGCTTGGGGCCTGGCTGGGCATCGGTCAGCGGGTGGTGAGCAATTGCATTGGGCATCACTCGTTTTGTATACTCTTTTATCATTGTTATTATTATTATTTTCTCTTTCTCTGCTATCCTATTAAACTGCTTTTATCTCAAGCCATGGGTTTTTGTTGCTTTTTTTTCCCCCTGGTTCTCTCCCCCATCCCACTGGGGCAGGGAGGGTGAGCAAGTGGCTGTGTGGTGCTTAGTTGCCGATTGGGGTTAAACCACAGCAAAAACAAAACCAGTGTTTCAGAAAGTTCCACTCTGACATGTGAATGAGCCCTCTATGGTAACTTAGGAACACATGAACAGAACACAACACAATTAAATTCTCTCCATTGTATGCCATGGCTAATTAAAAGAAAAAAAATTCTTATAATATGCAAAAAATAAAGAAGTATTGTTAAGGAAAGATAGTCTTCTCCTACAAGTTATTTTTCTAATGAACTTTTGCAATAAAAGCATCAGTAACAATTTGGACATCTGTAGATATGTCAGCACATCAGCTCATTTCAAGGACCTTCTCACCTCCAGAATGATGCAATCTGGGAGAAATCTCTATTCTGCGTATTTACTTTTTAAGGAGCAGCACTAAAATGTGTGCACTTATTTAATAATTTATTATATTTTATCTGAAATTTTCATAATTTATTAAAGGAAACTGAATGCTTTTAAATCATATATAACTCACCAATGCATTCATTTATAGACTTAATTTTCAAGAAAGTGGCATTACATACATACCCCGTCTTTTATCTATATACTTCATTTCTAAAGCATTTATTCATCTGAGTGCCAAGAATATTTATCTCGATTGCATTACAGATATCAAAAAAGTTATGTCTCATAGTAACTCCACTGGTAGGTTTTTCTTTCTGCACATTTGTTAGGCTAAAAAATAAAGTTGATTTACTTCAGACAGATAGAACATTTCAAATTGGACTTTGAAGGCAAATTAGTATCTAAAGGTTTTGTGCATTTCATAGCTTTGTACGGGATGTTTCCTGGCTTTAGACTGTTCACTCTATGCAGTCCTCTTTACATCTGACACATCCTCCTCTGAGACCTCTTGATGTAGTTCCACTTCAGCAGCACACTCTTATGAGAACCGTTAGCATTCTCATCAGCTTTAGAGGTAAGCCTGCATTTACTCACCCATCTGTGGTAACTGGGTGTTACATCCAGTCATTCTTCCAAAAGGCTTGATTCAGCATAATCTTGAATCACATGCATAACTGCAAATATTCATCAATTCTAATTCTGGAACTTGGGGTTTTTTAAGTTTTCCCAATTACTTTTTTTTTCTGGAAATGCATTTTTTAAAGTGATAAGAATAAGACAATAAGGAGCAGGGAAAAGGAGCAAAGAAGAAAACAAAGAGGAACACACCTCTGATTCTTTTCTTTTTCTTAAAAGTCACTAAGCACGGGTGAAAACTGAGAGAACAGAGAAAAGATATAATTATGATGTGAGAGGAAACAGAAAAGTCCCAAACCATATTTCTTGTTGGTCTTATTGACTGCTAATGTGAGCAGTTCATCAGTATAAAGTGGACTTTCCACAGTATGCATTATTCTCAGTGTCAAGCATTTATAAGATTGAATCCAGAAATTTCAGTTCCAAAACTTAGTTGCAATTTCACCTTACTGACCTGGTCTCCAGCTGCATTTTGGAAATGGCGTTAGGAAACAATTGCTAATTGCAATATTCAGTACATAGATAGCAAGATAGCAAGTGAACTAACAATGAAGTGGAGAAACAGAGTGTCATTCCTGGATTAGACTATAAAGGGATCGTGATTAATAAAGAACGATGACTATTTTTTGCTGCCTGACACAACATACAGTGGAAGCAACTCACTGAAAATTTTCTGTAAGATTTCTAATTGTCTCGTCCTCAAGGATTTTAAATTTTGAAGAATGTAGTATAGACACTTTGTAACACCATAAATCATTTCTGCCTCATCTGTTTCATTAAAAATAAAACCTCAAATAACTATAAATATGGAGGCCAATAGAAAAAAGTCTCACCAGATTCTTAATTTCTTTATATGCTTTCTACAGTGTACTAGAAATGTGAAGTACTGAAGAATAATTCCCCAGTTCAAGATCTAAACCGAAGAACCCTCTAAAATTCTACTATTACACACTAAAAGGCAGTGTATTTGAAAGCCTGAAACACTTGTATTTGACAAGTATTGTGCATAAACCCCAAAAAACATTGAAATACATCATGCCATGATATGGAAGTTACTGTGTTTCTAAACTATTTACCTTCTTAAATCAAAGGCTATCCATTTGAATTCCACCTCTTTCCATTACCAAACTACATTGTTTATATGTCAAACAAAAAAACACTGGAGAAGAAAATGGGAAGTGTATTTAACCTTACTATAAACATTATGTCTTTTGTTATGCATTTTCACTTCTAAGTCTTCACTTTTTTGTCCTTTACAGGAAAAGAATTTCAGCTATGTGTCAGAATTTTCTAATAACTTTGGACAAAATTCTCCATTTATTCAAACTATTTTTTTTTAAGAATCAGCTCTTAAAGGTCTCTCCCTTTTAAAAGCATCAAAATTCTGAAATAACATTAGTTTTACTTCTGACTTTTTCTATGACACGTTTAATTTTCTTATAAAATGTAATGTTTACTTTGAAAAATCAATTTGTTTTGAATACAAAAAAATTACAAAACCCAAGCAAATTTAAAAATCCCAATGACACAAAAGAACAATGTGGCCACTTTCTGGTTTGGAGGTTTAGCAACAATTTGAGATTTTGACATTACAACTTTCACATCAACCACGAGAGCTGTAGTAACAGACACAACTGGGTCAGAGAAGAAGGCTGAGTTCAGCTATAGGATTTGACATGGGAAATGTGATTCATTCACCTGAACAAAAATATCTAATTGATTCCAGCAGGTCTTGTATGTTCATACATCCCCATATGGGGTACTTCTGCACATAGCAGACACATTCTGTAGCAGACTATAAAAACTGAAGGAGACAGGGATGTGAAATAGGTTTCTCATTATCTCTGGCAACTTGTAAAGGAATATTATTCACTGAAGAACCTGAAACTAAAATTAGTGCAAGTGAGGGGATTCCGCAGCCACCTGCAGGAATGTAGCAGGGTAGCTGCTACACGGTGAGTAGTTCAAACACAACTCTTCAGGCTTGCTGAATTTGGCAGCTGATAGACACGGCTGCTGCAGCTCTCTTTCTCCAGGTCCAACCACGAGGCTGAGCATGGGTTCTCAACAGGCATGCATGGATGCACATGCACACTCACACACAAAATTTACACACATGTGGCCAGTCACCACATGCTAACTTGGGTGGAAAATAGTGCCTTCACCAGCACCCACATAAACAAAAATGAATAACATAGAAAGCCTGATCCTATGCCACTTCTCCAGCTGATTGGGACTGAAGTCCAGTAGTGGACTACACACACACAGACACACACATACACACATATATATACTTACGTATACATACACGTACAAAACAAAACATGGATCAGTCCAGCAGCTGGCCTTAGATACTCAGTCTACCTTGTGGCTGGCCCATGGATTACCTGGTCTTCCCAGTTGCACTTGAGCCTATGAGGCCCCAGGGTTTTTGTCTCACTCACCTCTTAAACGCTGGTTGACTAATCCATCTTGAAGTTGACTAGTGTTCACATATATGCAGTCAGAATAGAGAGCATACCCACACTGAACATAGTTAAAAAAATTATTTAATGGGAATATGAGGTAGACTGCCATGATAGACTGCAGGGCACTGATGATCTGTTCACACTTTTACCTTTTACCTCCATTTCTCTCTGTTTTCCTGGGCTTCTTCCATCCCTTTTCCTGCCTTTGATCCTTCCAATAAAGGTTCTATAAGTCTTGCACATTCTCACAGTCTCCAGAATATATTCCACAATAAGTTTTAGACAGTCCTAAAGTGCTCTTTTCCCTGCAATCTTATAATTAATCCTATACTCCTCTTCAGCATTACCCCCATTCAGTCCACAAGGCATTTGTGGAGGAAGTTCCTTTCCTTGACTTATCTTGGGGGATGAACATCCAGACACTGGGCTCATTGTTCTTCTTGGGCATCCCTGGAACAAGCAGAGTCTTCTTGCACTCAGAGAATCATAGAACCATTAAGGTTGGAAAAGACCTCTGAGATCATCTAGTCCAACCATCAACCCAACAACACCATGACTACTAAACCATGTCCCAAAGTGACAATTCTACACTATTATTGAACACCGCCAGGGATAGTGACATCTCTGGGCAGCCTGTTCCAATGCTTGACCACTCTTTCAGGAAAGAGTTTTTTCATAATATCCAATCTAAACCTCCCCTGGCACAACTTGAGGCCATTTCCTTTCGTCCTATCACTAGTTACTTGGGCAAAAAGACCANGACTGGCTACTAACTGATGGCTGTAAAAGGAGGTGGAGATAAATGGAGATAGAAGGTAAAATTGTAAACTCATGGAGTTACTGGGATGCTTGGCCTGTCATTCCTCTGCTTCTCACCATGCCTTAGTGGCTGTGGTGATATACCAACTCAACACACCCTGAATAGTATTCAAAATACAAAACATGGAAAGATTATTTGGTCGCATTGGAAGCACGGGGAACTCAGGGTTTGAACAATATGCTCGGGAGGCTTAGGAGCTGGAAGGTCAGCAAGGGCCAGCTTTAGCTGCGAGACAGGAGCCATTCCCATGAAGAACTGGCTAGCTAATTTTACAAACAGCCTAAGAGGAAAAGAGTTAAAGCCAGGTACTCTGAACCAAATGGCTCAGGGACTGAGGATGGCTCCCTGGGGCACATGATGAAGGTGGCAGAGGTTGTCACAGCTGGTACAACTGTCTGGAAGGAGCCATTTACCTCCCCTTGCCCCAGTCCTCTGTCTGAAAAATGGGAACAAAAATATTGCTCCATCTTAAAGGCTGGAAAAATGCGTAGTATCTGACAGATACTCAGAAATCATGCTACTATTGTAACAAAAGGAGAAAGCATTTCTAATGGTGAACAGTGTTTCCTTATCCAGATTGTAAAGGCTATTTAGGTCTTGCACACAAAAAGTCCCCTGTCTCCTTGTCTGTCTGCATGTTTGGTTTCCATCTGAAGAAGAGCATGGGACAATGCACTTTCTCCGTTGTTATTTTAACATACAGTTAGTGTATATGTGACTACTGACAGTGTCAAAGGATTTGGAACTGGGAAGCACTCCCCACACCAAGAACTTGCGATGTGCTCTTCAGGAACTTAAAACTCTCTTGTACATGTGGTAAGTAATCATATGGCTCAGCTTTGAGATATTTTTCAGAGAAAGTGACAGCCATAGTAAGGTTAGGCTCCACTATTTACTTTTGTTTCCCCAGCTAGTGAAAGAGAAAGGAAGGATAGGAGGCAAGATAATCTTTCTTTAAACCACAACTTTGAGACACCAAGACTTTAAAAGGAAACATGACAATTGTAATGTGTACTGTGAATACATGGACTTGTTTAAATGACTCACTTTCTGGCATGCTGAAAAAATTATTTCCTGTCAGGAAAGATCAAAGAACTTATAGAGAACTACAGAAGACAAATATAACAAATTGCTTTGCAAAGTAGCATATCAGGGAATTCCTCTGCCTACAGCAGTAAGAAAAGCACAGCAGAAAGCCAGGAAGCAAGCGCCTGTTTTTAGGAGAAAACCCATTTTCTTTGGATAATTAAATAATTAAGTTAAGTAATAATAATTATGTCATTAGAAAAATATCATGTTAGCAGTGTATATTTCACACATACTAAACTGAGATTTCTAAGAAGCAGCTGATGTCCAGGTTAATATAGTCTATACTAAATCAATGAGATAAAAGTTCCTTCTTTGCATCTCATTAGAAGTACTCTATATTGTGACATCTGAAAAAAATTTCATAAATTGAAGTAGTCACAAACTTTCATGTGGAATTTTTCAATTTAAAAAGTTATGATTTATTGAAACAATCTCTTGGTAAAAGAGTATCACTGAATTTTCTGGATAAAAATAAATTTATATCTGTCAAAGCTTTTATAGCTTTTAAAAATCTATTTTCTATTCTTCAGAAGAAAAAGACTTTTAATATTAAAATATAAATACATTTCTAAAGTGAAAAATAAAAGCCAAAACTGAGATAAATATTTTAGAAATTACTGCAGCAGAATGTTTTGATTAATCTTTACAGATATTTTTCTTTTTTGCATTGTCATTAAGATAAATTTCTCATATGTTCAGTGTTTCTTTCCAACACAAAAAGAAGCAATTTATCCACTTAAAAATGGGCAACTAATACCATTATAGATGCCTTAATTTTTTTTCAGATAATGGCATGGAGCTAGCATGTCTCACCAAGGATCACGGCAGGTGAGAGGCAACAGATGTGTGCCTCAAAGAGCTTTGCATGTCTACCTTTTGGCAACTGAATTCTTCATTTTGTAACCCTAAAAGCCAAAATTATTTGGAACGTATGTAAACACATTTTCACATTCAACTATGCCACTTCTTTTGACTTTTGTTTGCTTCTTGCCAGAAGCCAAGTTAAAAACTCCATTCTCCCTAAGTCTAATGCAAAATAAAAAAAGGGAATTTACAAAAATATTATCTACGTCTACTCTAATCATATGAGGTACAAGAATGTTTCAGCTGTTTGTTTGCTTTTTGTAAATTAATTTTATTGATCCAGGTTTTGATGGGTAGAACTTGCAAATGGAAACTTTTACATCTCACAGTATTGTTCTTTATAAGATAAGAGTATAAACAGGAATTAAGGAGAAAAAATAAGCTAAACTCTTCTGAAGAGAGGTGCTCTGAATTTACATTTCATATCTATCCATGATTTGATATTAATATATGCAAAATTTGAATGCACAAGTTAATCAGCTATTGGACCTTTCTTTGGTGTTGATATGGAGAAAAAGCAGTAGAAACACTTGCATTAAATCAAGTTAAAAAAAACCAAAATAACTGGTATTTTTGCATTTAGTGGTTAGTGTTCTAACCCTTAGTTCATAAACCATATTTTCCTCATGAGTACCTCAAACTGAAATTGGGACATTTTTTAAAATTTTGATTTTATGCTTACATTCATGTTTGCTACAAATGAAGATTGCCTGAGACCAATACTCATATTTCAGCCATAGCTAAGTAGAACATAACACAAATACAACATAAACTGTAGAAACTTGTTTTCATTTTAACTTTAAAGCTACTTTGTTTCTAGTAGCTTACCTTTTTAAGGTTTTATCTAAACCTAATCCTAAACATAGTCTTCCTTCTTCTTGGATATATATGTGTCTCGAATACAGACATGGACACGCATATACTGCCTCAGTATAACATTTACAGCCAGTGCAATTAGAAAGAGTTACAACAATATCCTCTGAGTATCTGGATCACTCAGGAGAACAATGTAGTTGCAGAGACCAGCATTATAGTGCCTTGGAGCTAGGGAAAGTATGAAAACCATGGACAAAATGTGAAGAATTTGTTAATTTTTTTCTTCTCACTCCTTGGAAACAAAATACTCCTTTTTTTAACATTTACTCATTTTTTTTTTTTCCTGAACAGTTGAGAAGATCCAGTGAATTATGCACAAAAAAATTAAGTGCTTTCTCCAGATTTGTTTCATTCAAATTAATGATTGCTCTGAACCAAAACCCCCAAAATCTTAATACACATTTACTTTCACTTTACATAGATTTGCAGCTTGACAAAACAGTTTCTAACCTCCATCATGGTCCAACCCACAGTTCTGTATCTCAGCTCTTACCAGCTTTAGACAAATGAGGACACAGCACAACTTTGTAGGTCTAATGCCCTTTGTAAACTTTTAAATAGTGATATATTCAGAGATCTTCGCTAGTTTTGAAATAACAACAATAAGAATAATGTATTTTCCCCCAAAAATAACCTTTTTTTGTAAATATAGCCCCTTTTCTAGTCAGAAGAACATAGTTTCAACTCTGCTAGAATTTTTTACAAGTTTTACATATCAATAAAAATAGTGAAAAATCTTGACTATGAACAATAAAAAGGTAAATGCTTGACAATATGCACAGTTATGACTGTAATGACAAAAAAAGAAAACAAAAATGCTCCTAAAAATGTACTGTAACTGAACTAACTTGTTCAGGGATTTGAAGGTCAGTTTGAGACAAGGGACTTGGTAAATGGAAGAAGTGATGTTGCCCACAGAGCTGCCCTGTCATATGAAGTATTTGCTTCCAGAACTGACTCAAAGATACTTCCTTTCCAACACAATGCATTCTTGATCTGTCAGGAATGTGACACACTGTATTAAAAGTGGGTACTGGTAAGCCTCTTCACAGAGCAACTTCTGCTGAACAGCCTGCAGAAGTGTCATATTTTGTTAGAGCTGCTACCCTGTCCTCATGTCTCATTATGCGTGGACAAGTAAACTGGAGGGTATCAGTTAATGAAATTAATGCTGAAAATGAAACAAACCCCGAGATGACTGCATGACTATGCCACAATACATCTGCCCGCTTTAGAACATGTTACAAAATAAAGGTACAGCTCTCACTATTTTAGCTGGCTTCATAATATTATAATTGTTTTTGATGTACTTGCTGATGGCTTTAAATGGCTGCGGAAGGAACATATTACTTCTGTTGCTTAATTTATGCAAACATGTCTGAATTTACTATTCTCCTTTCCCTCTTCCTTACATTACTCTGTCTTTTTAACCTCCTGTTATGACTTGTTAGACAAGGATTTCTTCCAGTGTTTGCCGCCTTAACTTGGCTACGCTGGCTTGAATAATCTGAGTCTAAGAACCCACAGGCGCTATTTACAATATACGTAATAGATAATGACAGATAGCAACTGAGAAAATAATGCAAAATATAGGAATTAGGGGTTCTTCATACAGTTCTAGTGACACTAATGTTGTTTTCCCTGAATATTCTACATGGCTGTTATAGAGTTTTTCGTTCTTGAAAGAATGATCTGTCACTGAAGCATCTGCTAGATCATATCTAGGAAAACATTCATGCTGTCTTTAGTAAGTAATGCCAGAGTGTTACTAGAGTTCCTGAACAAAGTGGTATTCATCAGCAATAGCTGCTTTTTGGAGCATCTGGGCACAGACGTGTCCTCCAGCATCTCTGATACAACACTGGGATGCTGGAGGAGTATAAGGGAGCCCACTGGCTGCACAAAATTAGTTGGTTTGTACAGTCTTCCTAAATGACAATTCCTACTGCTCTTGGAGAAAAACACTGGGCAAGATGAAACATTGGTTTGACCTGGGCCGGGGGGGGGGAGGGGGGGGGCACATTTCTTGTGTTCTCCTGATAGGGCCATCCCCCAATCCTCCCAAATAACTTCCTCTTTCCTCTCCCCCTCCCTCCATCTGTAAGGTTACATGAGAAGGGAAAGTCAAGCATACAGAAGTGTTTCCTTTTGAAAACTCAGCACTCAACTACTAAGTAGAAGAGATTTACAAGAAGAGAGGGATCTTGACT
>VZTL01000808.1:8822-26630 GCA_013400535.1 Scopus umbretta
AAATGCCCTTTCAATTCGTTTGGGGTAATTAAGATGCGGTTAAAGTGATTAAATTCTAATTACTTATGCTAGACAAAGAAATATTTGTCACGGTAATATGGTTAACTAAAGACCCAGCTAGAGAAATTTAACATTTACTTTAAATGATATCGCAGGAAAATCGGGTGCTTTCCCCTGATTGATCCACTTAGCAGCCTATTCTGTAACGGTGATGTCAGCTGACTCAAGTGGTTACCGATCCATCAACACCGTAGGTTTGTGTAAACCCCAGATCCCAAACTGTCGAGTCAGCGCTCCTTAGTCGGATTCGCTTTATTATTGCAGGGGCAGCAAATTAAGGTCACTCATTTTAATACAGTGCACAGGAGTGAGACGTTCACCGTTTGGTCTCAGGTGGGATCTATACGTTGGCAGGCTGATGTCATTCTGTGAGCTTCCCGTGTAGGAACATCTTTTTATCTCTTGTCATGTTACAAAACAACAAGAGGAGTACCACCTGGGCTTGATGGCAGAAAAGTAAGATACAGATCAAATGACCTCTGAGCAGATGGATACACCTGCACTCTAAGTAAGAGGAAATACAAATCACTGGAAAGACAAGCACAAAATGCTAAATGATGCCAGCAGTAATAAGAAATTAGTGTGTGTTCAGA
The DNA here is from genome assembly GCA_013400535.1 of Scopus umbretta. NCBI lineage: Eukaryota > Metazoa > Chordata > Aves > Pelecaniformes > Scopidae > Scopus > Scopus umbretta. The sequence goes on from VZTL01000808.1 coordinate 9,476, forward strand.
CGTTTCAGAATAGCCCATACTCCCTTCAGCTGAAAGGGGAAAGTTCTGGGGAGCAACCAGTGAACTGTGTCACCCATGTAGGCATGTGAGCTTTCATCACTGACATGTGAATGGCCTTACCCGACGGTGGGTTGGAGCTTTTGGGAATGCTCCTTGCAGCATCAACGCTGTCCGCTACCTGCTACAGCAGGAGCACACGGCCACGAGCTGCCCTGGCGTGCCGAGGCTCTGTCTCATGCAGCACCTTCCCGGAGGGCTCCCGCCTCCCACGCGCCTTCGAAGGCCGCAGGGCAGTGACGAGCGGGATGGGGCAGTGCAGGGGTCCACCACATGGCGACATATCAGAGTGAACAGCACACAGCAGCTGCAGTTATTCATCCAGGCCAAACAGATTTGCGTGCTTTCAGTTCAGCTGGTGAAGTCTGCCCCCAGGTAGCATGTGTCCTATGGACCCCTTATCTTGTTCTCATATTCCCCCAAATAGGAAGTTTTTGATAATTAGGAAAGATCTGTCATCTGTGTGTCTCTCTGCACGCTCCAGAGGTGTTAGTCACGTGATAAGGATGGAGCTTATCATACTTTATTACATATTATCATCACCATGAATTTACCATAAACTTTGGGCTACTTGCTTCCACTGAGCTGTTGTAGCCAGTGTGATTAGGACTATCTCTGATGGCCAAAGTCCTTAAGCAGTTTCAACCTCCTATGGAAATTCTACTGCCTTTTCTACCCAAAGGTAGAGCTTCAGAAGAACATCCTCCAGGATATTCTCTAGCTTGTTCCAGCCAAGAGTTTCCACTCTCTAAAAAGGTTATTGGACATTTTGTGATGTTTCAAAACTAGAGGCAGATGCTTTAGAAAGAGATTCCCAGGGTCTTAGTGGGCACAGTTCAAACTAGCTGAGGCAGGTCCCAGCCTTTATAGAGCTGACACAATAGAGATTAGAAAATAGGTGTAAGGAGAGAATTCTAAAAGAGTTTTTGATGTCTCTAGGGCATGTTCTGTACACATAAGGTTGGATAGGCTTTGCAAGAGGAAGGGGAAAAGATGATCGTTACAAAACTTTTGAGAACTCTCTGAAGTAAATCTAAAATATGTCTCCTCGTCTCTCCTATGGCACATGAGGAAATGCAGGGCTTTTGTCGGCACTTCTTTGAGCTGGGCTGCATAAATGATGGGGTTTTCCCACTCATGGGAAGGGCAACTACTCTGAACCCACAGCAATGAATCCGTTGGCTTGGAAACTCCCCGTTGCTTTCTGGAAATCTCTCACTGGAGTATTTAAGAGAAGCCTAAGGCAGTTGGTTTGTTTTTTTTTTCTCCTACCTGTCTGAAGCAAATATAATGCTCATGAATAGTAAAGGTGAGACAGTCCTCAAAACTACACCAGTCCAGTGAGGGTGGTGGTGAAGATGCCGGAGCTCAGTGATGAGTTTACCTTCTGGTGTGAAGCAACCAGAAAGCACCTCCTCAGGCAAGACAGAGCCGAGCCTGCAGTCATGAGACATCCCCAGTCCTCTTTGTTCCCCAAAATGAACACTTCACCTACAAAATGGGTTCCTACAGACTCCTTCTGTCTGTAGTGTCTGGCTCAACCTTCCAGCCACAGCGCTAATTGGTGTCAAATAATGTGTCAAACGTGATAGGAATTAGCGTGGTGTGAACCTGCTCACGGGGAGCTGAACCAAGACCACCGCCTCATCTCGTACAGGTCACTCGATGGCCGTCAACTAATAACGGCTTGTGGTCAGCAGTGACCTGGGCCAGAGCTGGAAACGTGACCTGTCACCTCGGGGCGAAAGGCCCCATATCCCATCGCTGGTGGCTGGCACATGGTCTCCTCTCTGCGTCAGCCAGGCTCTGAATTCAGCATGTCTGGAGACATTATCCTCTGCGTGTCTCCCTGTTGCTGCTCTGGAGCCGCTCTGGGTACAAACAGAGGAAAAAAGGGCTCCCCGTAAGCGGAGGCCCACTGTGTGCCTTGGCTTCCTGCTGCACAGAGTGGGAAGACTCACGCCAGGGCACTGGTGGGACTGTACACTTCCCTTCCGAGAGGAGCCGTAGCACCAGGCTGTTGTGGTACACTCAGACATATGCACTCCTCTTGCGCTGCCCTATGTCCCTCCTCCCTTTCCAGCTACTTTGTATGGTCAAAAACCCAGTTGTGGCCATTGCTTGTGCCTGTCCCGGGGCTAGCGGGAACTGCTGCTGGCAGCTGGTGAGCGGCATGGCCCTTCGGAGCGCATGGCCGCTGCCTCAGTCTGTCGGTACGCGTGTAAGGGCACGGCTCTCGGTGCCAGGTCTGAAGCCCCCTAAATCCACCTCCTTCTTCCTCAGCATCTGCCACTTTTCCATCCTGTGTCTGAGTGATGGCAACGTGGTGGGCCACCAGCTGAGCAACGCCTCTCGCAGTGAGAGTGGTCCTCTGCCTTCACAACTAGCCACAGGGGTTGGGGGAGGTTTTGTCCAAGCAAGATTTTCCGTTGTCATTCCCCCTGCTCCAGTGCCAATTTTTCTCAAAAGAAGCCAGAAGAACTTGTGGTGGTATTTTTTTATGTGCCCAAAACAAGAGAGCAGAAAGCAGGTTTCATGAGAGTATTACCGGTTTCATTCTTTGCTTTGGGTTTTTAGAAAGGAAAATTAGTGTTTGCCACATACAGCTAGGCACACGTGTACATACCAAGTGCTCCTGAAAATTGATTTATGGTAATCAGGGTTTTTTTCTTATTTTTTTAAAAAGAAATCCACCCTCTAGGGATGAAAGACTAGATCAAGCGTCAGGGTTAACACCTGAGCTTACTGTAATCTCGACTTTTAGACTGACAGAACAGTGTAGTTCACATCACAGGTGGGCAAAATATCCTCTTCGCTGTCTTAACCTAAAGATGCAATTAGTGCGTTTTCACAGGGGACACGATCCTGCTCGCACCTCCGGCAGAGCAGGACTGATCCCGCTGTGCTGCACACAGCCGGGCGCTGCGGAAGAGCGGCGACAGACGGTGGGGCTGCCGCAGCGGAGACCCCGGTTCTGTACCACGCACAGGCAGCCGGGCCTCAACGAGATGTACAGACCTTACAAGGTTTGGCAAGTTAACTTGGCCAAATCCCTCAGGCGACTTAGAAGGAACAAAGGGAGGCAAAAATAGATTGATGGACTGCATCAGGAGAATTGCAAGTGTGAAAAATATCTGTTGCTCAGGGCAGAGGGAGATGGAAGTGACTGGAAGAGGCCAGAGTTCAGCAGTGGATTTATAAGGCTCCTTCTGGCACTGATAATATTACATTGTCATATCTGCACATGTGTTGCCAGAGTCAGAGTGACTCTTTCTTTATCCTCTCCTTTGCTTTTTTCTTCAGCTGGACTTTCTTAAGGCTTTTTCAAAAGGCATCGCCAGGAGCATCTGCTGGGGCAGCCCAGAGACAAAGAGCACATCTGGCTGCACGGGGGAGCGAGGGCAGCGTGCGAGCAGGAGTGCCATGGGAGGGGTGCACGCCTCTGGGGAGCACAGCACCCCACAAAGCGCCTGAATTCAGCTTCTGTGCTGTGGCAGAGGGTTCGCTCACAGTGCTCACGGGCAGGTGCATGTGAAGGACGTCAGTGCAAATTATTTTTATCTTCTGCTACGTAAAATAAGATCCAGATGAAGTTGTGTCAGAAACAGTGTTGAAAACAGACTGGTGTTTTTCCAAAAGGGGGTTTCAGTTGGTGTCTCTGGAGCCCCTGACTCCAGTGGGCACCCTTGCCAGTGTCAGAGCAGGAGGTGGCCCGGGCAGGCGCAGCTGCGGTGCCTGAGCGTGGCCTGGGCTGAGTGCAGGCTGCTGTCGCTGGGCTGGGTGGCTCCGATTTGCCGGCCCCCGCCGCGTGAGCTGGCCGGGCTCTGCGCCTGCTCCGGATAGACTCTCGTGTTGGAGCAGATTTTATCCCGTGGTGTACATTTGTTCTCTGGCAAGCTGGAAGCTACAATTTATTATTAAAATTGATTGGCTCCAGCGCAGGGAAAACGATCGTAAGGAAACCCTATTACGTTTTTTCATTATCACCATTATTTATTTTTAAGTGCTATTAATATTCCTGAGTCTGGACAAGGCAGAAGATGAAAGGTGGTATCTACCCTTGCTGCTCACAACCCAAGGCCTGGCAGTACTGTCTGCAAGGGCTCTTTGAACAATTAAGCATATTGGAAATTTTTTGCCCTCAGTCAGCCTCTGGTGAACGTTAATGGGAGCAGAGCTGAAAAGGAGACAACCTTTGCATTGCGTGAAAATGATCCAGATTTTGAAGGTGTTGCCAGTCTCTCCCAGGTGAAAAAAGGCTCTGCGGGCAATGCTGGGCAGGGATGGGGCCAGTGCGTGGCTCACCAGGCACCGGGGATACAGGAGGATCCAGGGTCAAAGCTCGGCTCGGCTGGGCTGCTCTGCTAGGGGCGACGGATGCCTTGGTTTCACCTGTTGGGGCTGTGCCGTGTTCAGTGAGGACTGAACCTGTTGCATGTAGGTTTTTGTGTCTCAGATAAGGTCCCAAATTGCAATGGAGTCAATATCTCACTCTCCCTGAACCAATACATCATTAATCCTTAATTCAAAGTATAAGAACTCCATCTTGGATGTGAGGACAAGAGCTGTCTTCTTTCGTATGCTAACTAGAACATATCTTCACCTGTTCCCACTGGGTGTGGACCAAGCCTTAGGAAACCAACAATCCTGCACGATAGTTTATGAAAAAATGAAGTCCACAGCAGTCTGCTGGAGGAAGGGATGGCTTCCAGCTTCTCCAGGGAGCATCAGGGGAACCTCAACGCTCGCTTTCTGATGGGCTTGACTGAAATGAAGTTTTATTTGCAATATACTAAAATTGGCTTATTTGTATCGTAGACTGGATAGGATTTTCCTCCCCAGCAATGAGCACTTTTTTCTTATCTCTGTGATGTTACTAGCAGTAATTATGAGGTCTCTGATACAACTGAAGTTGAGGAGCAAGGCATTTTATAACTCTTGGGACATTTTCTAAGGAAATAATTATTCAGGAACACTATATTTCAGGAGGTGAGCACAAGCTCAGGAAGACAATGTGTTAAGCAAATTAGTTTCACAATAGATGGGGATTGTTTTGCTAGTCTCTATGATTTCAGAGAACTCATGTAGTAGTTTGTGATTGAAACTCCAGAGCTTTACACTGCTAATTGAACTGGCTTTGTGTCTACTGCTGTGACTGTCATTTGTGACGTGACGATTCCCGCTGAAGCATCCATCATACAGTGCTGACTCAGATCACACTATTTGTGTAGGTAGGATTTTGTGACAAACAATGATCTGGACAAAGTATCTAGGTGAAAGCTGAAATTTGTGTAGTCTTTGAAAAAGGAAGGTGTAAAGCAGTGTGAGCGGAAATGAAATGTTTGGCATGGCAAACCTTATCTGAGTTTGGTTTGTCTCCCTTTGTGCGTGAGCCCGTTAGCAGGGGCAGAGTCAGCTGGAGGTTGTTACACAGCTGAGTTTCTGTGGCTGCTTTCACAGGAATGTCTGATCGTCAGATAGTTAGACGTGTATAAAAGATTGAGATTCGGTTGATATCTTCTTTGCTCCTCATTCCTAATATTTGTTAGTAAATAACAGGCTATTCTTGCAAAAGTATTTTTAACCCTTGAGTTATCAATGTTAACTTTCAACGGGGATGCAGAATTACTGCAGTAGCAACTGATCCCCACAGTGAATTCAGCAGCTTGACTTCAGTGGGGGCTCGCTTGCATGAGGAAACCTGGTTTTCAGTCCAGAAGCTCCACAGTGTTTTAGAGGTCAGGATGTAACTTCAAAGCACTCTTCAAAGGATTTCAGATAAAAATAACTGCAGAAGATATGAGTTTGGCATCCCAGTCCATTTGATCGATGTGTCATTGCTTATGAAAGAATGTGTAGCTAGAATATATATTGTTAGGGAGCTCATCAAAAGCTTCTCCTCAGAAGGAGCTGATGCACTGGTGTGTTGGTCCCTGCCTGCCTGGGCCAGCAGAAGATGCCTTCGCATCTCTTGAATCTTGCTGTCTGATCTGTGTGGTTGCTATTTCTCCAAGTACAAAAGGTGGATGACTATTTTTATACCTCCCTCAAACAATTAAACCCTCGTGCTAAGGCTGGCTCTCAGTAGCAATAAAAAATGTAGGAAGGACCTTTGTAAAGTGATTTGCTGTTTGCATTCCAATAACCATGGAATAGATAGAGACCCTGCACAAAATTCTTCATATAATCAGCACTGATCTCCACAGAAATCAGGGCTAGACAGGCACAGAGACAGAACATCCATATTACCTTCAGAAATACATCCCTAAATAAGCATTAAAGGACATTGTTAGAGAAAGAAAGGGGAAACAGGCAACTTCAGGCTCTTTTGAATGTGAGACAGAACAATCTGTCCTCCCAAGGAAATGTTTTATCCTAGTGAAATGCTAACAAAGATGAGCTGGCAGACAGTCAAAGGCTGGCGGGGGGATCCGGGAGTCGCTCTCCCAGCCCCACTGGATCCTGCCTGGCAGATATCTGCAAGGCAGATTTCAAATTGCAAGCACCCTTTAATAATGTAGAGCAAAATAACATTCTGAAAGGGAAAGAAGGGATGATAGATGAAATAAAGTGAAATTCTATAAGGAAGATTTACTATACATTGTTCTGCATGTCAAAAAGCGGTTTATTTTGTTCAGAATCTGTCCTGTAAGACTGTAGTAGCATCCTGGTTTCCCCCAAGTCCTTATTTCTCAGCCAACAAAAAGCTACAGAAATGAATTGATACCAAATAATGAAGGTTAAAAAAAAGTGGGCAAGGTTGACTTTAGAGCTCAGTGAATTTCCGCTCTACTTCGTAGGGATATTTCATAGTTAAATTCTCGGCACTAATGGGTGTTATCAATGTGTAAACTCTCAATAATAGCATTTGTTGAGTTTTAACAGACAATGATAAAGGTATTTTCTAATTTCTATTCCTTATATTTTTATAGTCTGTGATAAGTTAAAAAATTAAACTGACGTGTCACACATCCTCTCCAAATTTGGAAGCTGAAGTGAATGGTCCTTTTTCCCTAGTTTTTCCTGTACTGCGTTCCCGCGGACTCTTTTGCCATCCCTCTCTAACCATCCTCCCCTTTCTTGCAGCGTGCAAGAGGAAAGAACAAGAGCACGGGAAGGATAGAGGGAATACACCCAAAAAGCCTCGGTTGGTCTTCACAGATGTCCAGCGTCGAACTCTACATGCAATATTCAAGGAAAATAAGCGTCCGTCCAAAGAATTACAAATCACCATTTCCCAGCAGCTCGGGTTGGAGCTGAGCACCGTCAGCAACTTTTTCATGAATGCACGGAGGAGGAGTCTGGATAAGTGGCAAGACGAGGGCAGCTCCAATTCAGGCAACTCATCTTCTTCATCAAGCACTTGTACCAAAGCATGAAGGAATAACCACGAACTAAACCTCGGTGGAAAAGCTTTAAAAATAAATAAATAAATAAATAAAGACAGACCAGGACCTCAAGATAGCAGGTTTATACTTAGAACTATTTGAAAAAAAATGTTATTTATAAGTCCAAAGAAACCAAAGACTTATTTCACCTGCATTATGACTTTGTTCTAAGACACACACTTTAGTAGGATGACGACTTGCAAAAAATAGAGAGGAAGAAGAAAGTGAAGTGGAGGGAATGAAACGGAACGCAAAGAGAAGAGAAACAGACCACTGGTCTTACGCCTTCGCCCATGATCATCTTCACCGTACTTGGCTGTTTAGTGGTTTGGAGCATAGTGATTTCTTGTCATTGAACGGACATCTCTTCAGATATGGCTCTTCATTTCCACAGCTATTGCCATGAAGGTGTATAGTGTATCCGTACTGCGTACACGCCGGTGGTTAGGGACTTTGTCAGGGCTGGTCTTCAGAGAGGGTTGTGCCATGGCACGGCCGACAAAGCGTGGAGTCGTCTGAATTCATTTGAACGGTAGTGTGATTTTTGCTGTTTCATGGTTTGAACTTAACTGGTGCAATGCCTGGAAACAAGTTCAAACTAGGCAAAGAAATTTTGAATGGTACCTAAACCAGTGCATTCTCTTTGTTTGTTAAGGAATGTTCAGATTTAAAAAAGGAAAACTATTCCATCCATAAAAAAAAATCGACTAGCTACCAAAGAACACATTTAATAATTATATTGCAGGTATTTTATTGCAATGATTTTAATATTCCAAAGCTATTTTTACACAAAATACTATGTAGAGTTATAGGTATAAACTAATCTAACTGTATAACACATAAAACTTGTAATCAAGACTGTTATTTGCAATTAGTAAAACCACATTATCGTTTCTTTCCATGATTGGCAAGAAAGAATGTCATCCGAGGAGACCACAGCCCCGGTCGGAGCACAGGTACTGATAATGGGATGCTGCTTCCATTGAAGCCAGTCAGCCTTTTTGTCGCTGGCTTCAAAGGGAGCAAAAGAAGGGGCTGTTACAGCCACGTGTGAGATAGCGTGGTAGCTATCATGCGTGCATCCCCTTATTACACTCTCCCAGGCTGATATTGCTGGAAGCTCATTGAACAGCGCTCTTTGCAAACCGTGCACTGTATATAAACATAGCTCAGCTCTGCCATCTAGCCTGCAAACAGGAGACCTGAGGCATTTTGTATGCAAAAATGAACTGCAAAATGTAAAACCACGGGGCTCAGCATCTGATCAATACTCATTGACATTAGTGAGCTTTTTTTTACCTATTGACTTTACTAGGCAAAGGAATAGCAATAGCTTTGAAGGCTCATGGTCTTTTCCTATTGAAAACAGTGGTACAACATCAGTTAATGTTGGTGGGAAGAGCTCCAACAGGAGCTCTGGTAGTGCTTTTGGAAGGCTGAATCATGGTGCCTCTGAAGTCAATAGCAAAATTCCCATGACACCGAGATACAGCCTGATGTTTTATGGCATTGTATCTGTGTGTAGCAGGCTGAGCTTTTGTCCTGTGCATTCTTTCTTGCTCATCTATTAATCAGGATAATGCATGAAATAATTTAAAGTTTGTAGCTGAAAAGCTTTAAATGCTCTGTTGCTAACAGACCCGTAGAAGAGAAATCATCCCATTCCTACTCTGATAAAATTAAAAAGAAAAGCGTGCAACATCTGCATATTAAATTTTAGTGTAAGGGAAAATAGACTTTAAAAACCATACATGTGCCTGTTAGATTTCTAACCGGTGTTTCAAATTACTGTAGTAATTCTACTTAGGTATATTAAGTTCCAAAGTAACCAAATATGCAGGTATAGGCCCAATGCAAGGATGAGAAATAGGTAATATTACTTACACCCTTTTTTTTTAAAAAAAAAAAAAAAAGAGAAAGGAAAATTCAAGGTAAACTAGAATCCAATCACCATCAACAATAGCAGATACTGGTTTTTGGGATGAAGCCCACTCAAAATACTAGCGACACCAAAGTTAAGCAACTTTGTAGCACCAGTTATTTCCCATGAGGACAGGGTCTAGTCAAGGTTCAGGGTATACAGTTAATTTCCAGTAAGTGTTTAGAATACAGTTGAAATATCTCTTTATTAAAATAAAGTCAAATAAACCCAACATTTTTGGCACCAACTATTTCTCCACATTTTCCTACGTTAAACCCATTTTAAGACTGACAAAGCAATTGTCTATGAAAATGTAATCTGGCCCATGAGTTTTTCAAGTCTCTAGCTTACCTTAAATTTTAGCGAGCTTTCTTTTAAAGTGTTCATCCCCACGGAGACATAATTGACATGGAAACATTAATAAGCTCACATATAAAGTATCTTATGAACGCAGTCTCATTAGTGTAAGGTTAATAAAGAACAACAATAACTAACGTTTTAGTTTTTTCCAGCAAAACACTGCTTTGTAACGTACCTATAGTTTAGAAAAGAAAGCCTTATTTATTTAAAACTTGAGAATTTAAAAATGCAGGGAAATTCAAAGTTCATTGCCGCATTTTTTAGTATTTCCATTGTATTGTCTTTAGAGACTACTTGCTGAAACCAAAGAGAACTTTCATACCAGCATTAAATTTGCACCCAATATGCAATTTCAGGATCTCTGATACACACACACACGCACACGCAAGCCCCTGAGTAGGTCTGTGTATATATACACTCACACATGTTTTTATGGGGGTGTATGTGTGTATACATGTGCACACATACATCCACACACACTAAAGCTGATGCACAAGTTATAGATCTTAAGCGTTTTGGTTTTTTACATGTCTGTTTAATTATATATAAACCTTTTGGTTTTTTATAAGCCATTAGGAACAAAACCACTCTTCCCGTAAGCAATATGCGCCTCATACTCTGAATAGGCAAAGAACACACTTTTCCTTTCAAAACATGAAGCAAATAACTATGGAACTGCTCATTCTACCTGTAAAGCTGTTTTGCCTCTGAGCAGACAGCCCAGCCGCACCGACTGAAGTATGGACAGGTTACCTGGTGCTCCATGGCTTGGATCGTTGCCATTCCTTAGCAGGGCATCCTTCAAGGGGAGCTTTTTCCTAATGCTGCGCTTAACGTTAGACAGGAAAGCCTGTCTCTGTCGTCTTAGTGTTAGTCTTTTGGTTCACTTCATTCCTGAAAAAATGGAAATTAGTTTCAAATTCAACGAAAGGACCTAAAAATCTGCCAGGAAGGGTTAGGAGAGGGAGCAGAACCTGAAACAATGTGGGAGCATCGGGAGATGGGGCTTCAGCCAAAGGTGACTCCACGAGTGAGAAGGCATTAGGAACACGCATTCGGCTCACAGGCTGCATCCAAACCTGACCGCAGTGACCCACAAGGGGAGGCTGGCCAAGAGGTGAACTGTCCACATCCATCCCCATTGTAAATGGCATTATTAGCTTTCCAGGAAAAAAAAAAAAAGTCAGACCAACCCATACCACTACGTTAGCCCCCACATTGCTTTCCAGGGGCCTCAGCCTCTTCTCCTTACTCAGGTAAAGCAAACCCAAGAGCGAGCGAGCGAGCCAGCAACAGGGCTCTCACTTGAGAAGTTGCTCCTGCTCCAACCAATGCCAGAAGCAAATTCCCAAGCGGCCAAAGTGGCCGGGGGTGCCACTTTGTGGCAGCCCCAGGGCTGCCCACGGGCACGGCTCTTCTCCTGAGAGGGATTTCAGGATAAGGCCACGGTGGCGGTGGGCGCTGCCCTGGGGGAGGCTGCTGCTGCCTGGGGGGCTCGGAAACACCGCTGAGCTTATACCAAAGAGTCTTAGGACACCTCTCCTCACCTGAGTTGTAAACAAGACATTTTTACCCCAAAAGATGGTCCTTCTTTCTACTACTCTTCCTCCTATCCTCCTCGTCCTCCTCTTCCTCCTTTGTACATAAGGATGAAAACTATGCATTTAGCAAACAAAGAGAAAGCACTTACCCTTTTCTATCTTGCTGCGTTTGGGTGCATTCAAAGGCCCAGGGGCTAATTTTGAGACTTTGCTTAGCCTCCTGGTTTATTATTGTGGTGTGGTTAGCTTTACAATACATTTGGTAACTATTTGCTAAAGACAAAGAAGCAAAAGATAAGGAATAGCTACTTCCACGTGTTAAAAAAAGAAAAAAAAAAGAAAAAAAAAGTGTGTAAAGATCTACTATTTATAGTGTGAACCAAAGACGCTACCTCACTCGATTTCCATTGGTGATTTTAATCACATTGATGATACCAAAGAATACCAAAGATTTTTCATGCACGGCCTTGGTCTGGAAAGGGAACTCATCCTCCTTCTTACCCCTGTCTCCCTGATCCCCCTTCCTCACCTTCACTCAGTGTGTAACCTTGTCTTCATTCTTAACGGTAATGTTAATAACCTTACAAATACTTCTCTTGCTACAACTGCTACTACTGATGATGATAAGGATAATGATAATAATAAAGCTCTAGGCAAACATGTTGCAAACTTTGTAAACTCATAGGACGAGTGCCTTGCTTGAACCAAAGTGTTAAACCGCTGTTGACCTCTTTATCTCTCACCTTATACTCTTTGAATACCTCAGCCTGTTAGAAAGGCCACTAATGAAAAAAGGAATAATTCTTCACCGTGGTGCTTTTTGCCGTGCAACCATGCAATGAAACTTTCTTTGATACCAAAGGAAAATGTTTTTTTCCACTTTCTTGCTGACAAACCAAAGGTTCCCTCTTCTTTTCCCCAAAGCAGCTTGAGTCCCTCAGCCCAGACAGGCCGTGCATCGCTTTTACCAATTCCTCCAAATACCTCATAGTAATAAATCTTTAGGGTTATGTTGTATAGAGAGTCTATGTGATAAGGCAGAACTTACTAGTTTGATAATTGTTAAGGTTACTTAAAAAAGCTTTATAATTCTTATTTATTTTGTAGGGGTTGTTTTGTTTGTATATTCCTTTTATATTGTTTGGTTTGGGTTTCTTCTTTTTTCCTTTTTTTTGTAGGAACTTCTCTGTTATACTCAAGGAAGATCTTATTCCTGGGAATGTTTCAAAGTGGGTAAAGATCGCTGTTTGCAATGAATGGAAGAAAGGGAAACATGGCTTTGATTTCTTTTGTTTCAACTAGGATGCTTTGTGTTTGCTAGTCGATGTTCTTTTCACAGGGTAAAAAAAAAAATTCTCTGCTGTGATAAATGGTTCCTATTTTTTCTCTATAATGTGCTGTGATTTTTAATTTAATTACATTTTGTATACGCTTATTTAATCACTGCTTTAATTTATGACTAAGTAGTTTAAAAAAAAAATTGTATATAGTAGATTCAAAAATGGCCAAAGCTTTATGTTACAATCTTTTCATTCTTGATGCCGAGACGAACTGAAGGAGAGTGCTTCTCTTGACTGCAGGGTGTATCTTCAGCCTTGTCTTGGCATGCACTTCCACCCGTGTTACAAACACTGCCAGGTTATCCCTCCGGGCCTCCCTTCCCCCCAACTTGTACATGCCAAAATGAGTGTTTCAAGGTAGTACTTTTGTCACTTAGAAAGCAGAAAGGCATTAATAGTGTGTTTTTCTTTTAATTTATTTGTCTTTTTCTAGAAAGGTTGCTTTGTGGGTGAGACCCGCACATCCAAAGAATTTAAAAGTCGTTTAATGTTTAAAAGCACTGGCATTTGTGAGAGACTTTGCTGAGTTTTTGTTTTCCTTCGCCATTCGCACGGGTAGCGCAAGTAGCGGGCATAAGCCTTGGGAGAAAGCTAACTTGAATTTGGAAACCTTGCTCACGGAAATGCCTTTGCCAGCCCCCCAAGTACCTGCGGGGGTTCTCCTCCCCAGGACACGCAGGGGACAGCCGAGGGGCGGCGGGCGATGGGACGGTGCGGGCCGGCCCAGCTCAGAGAGCACTCGAGGGCTTGGGCCACCCGTGGGCCACCGCCGTGTCACCAGCTCTCCAGCCAGGGCCCGCAGGCGGGGATGGGTCGGGGTCCGCGGGGCGCAGCCAAGTCCCCCGGCAGCTGCAGCCGCATCCAGGCTGAGGGACGGCGGCAGAACCGCGGTGCCCTGGCTGCGGGCGAGCGGGGAAGGACGCGCGCAGCATCCCTCCGAGGGGACTGGGTGCTGCGCCTGCCCTCGGCCCCCCCAGCTCAAGGGAGGAAAAAGCAGTTTTGGGTTGAAAAGCAAAAGAAAGAGTAATGACAATGATAATTCTGCAAAGCTGATGATGGCATCATGGCACAGAAAATAGGATGCCACTCACCTGTACTTTATTTTGCATAAAGAATAGATTCTGTTTCAACTGAATGTTGTGTACTGACATGGTTTGTGATGGCTGTAAATATTTCCTTACCCTGCACAGTAGCTGAGCTCCAGGTGTACCTTGTTTTCCTCTGGGGGATAGCGGAAGGGTTGAGGGAGGGAAGGACAAGGGCAGGGTTTGAGCTTTTGGTCAGAAGTTACACTTTCTAGGTACATTTTTATACTTCAAGTGTTGAAACGGGGCAATAAAGATGCTCTGAAATGCAGGATCATTAAATGGTCTGTTGGTAAGCATTGGCTAAATGTCTACTTTTAATACATAAACTAATGCCGTGCAATGAGTTACGCTTCACATGCAAGGGGGAGACAAAGTATTAGTCTACAAATCCAGCATGAGCCATCGAGCACTGGACAGAACTGTACTTAGGAAGATATGGTTTCTTTTCCTGTTCTGGTAGTTTGATTTTTCACGGTCTGTTCTGCATTTATTGCATCCTCACTGTGGAACCGCGTTAGTTTTGCAGTCTGAACCGAACAACAGTATTAAATGAAAATAAACTTTAAAGCATTGTCTTTTACTTGCTTCAGTAGTTGTCTTCATAACCCCCTGCCCGCAGCTCAGTCCCAGCTGAGCCCGAGCCTGGGCCAGCCGGGCCCCCGGCCCTCCTGGCCCCCCGGCCCTGCTCCGCGCCCCGCGCCCCGCGCCGGCCCCTCCACCTCCACCTTAGGTCCGTCCGCCGCCGTGCAAAGAGGGCACCCGAGACAATCACAGGTCCCAGATCTGTAGAGGTAGGAAATCTTCCAAGAGCGAGAGGGAGTTCTTCCAGAGCAATGAAACAAAACCAAAAGGAAAAAAAAAAAAAAAAAAAAAAAAGGAAAAAAAAAAAAAGAAAACAAAGATTTTGATAAAAGACAACTTTGCTGTCATTTTTAGTTTGCCCATTAGGAAGCAGTAGTAGTTTATGCGTTGCATCTGCATTTCAGACTAAGTGATTATTGTACCTAATTACGGTTGATTGCTAATATTTCCTCAATCTCTCTCTTAGTCAAGCGCTTCTTCTTCTGTATTTTTGTGTGTAGCGACGACAAGTGTAATGCGCTAGGCATTATTCTGGTTTGGTTATGAGTATCTCCTGTACTGCGTTAAGATTTCCTTAAGTTACTTTTTTTAAGCTTTGCTACTGTTCTCACTTTATGCCGTGCAATATCATCTGCTGTGTTTGCTAAGCAAAAAAAAAAAAAAAGAAAAAGAAAAAAAAAGAAAAAAAGCAAGTGATGATGTCATCATGCTTTTCAGTGTTACAATGTTTCAGCGTTTATGTAGTCACAAAAATGTAGTAAATAAAAGGTTGGATTTTCCAGCACTTTAAATTTAGACATTTCTTGCCTTCTTTTGTTTCTCCATGTGCAGCCACAGGGCGCCAGGCTGAGCCGAGGGGAGCGGGTGAGCCCCACGGGGTGGCCCCAGCTCTCCCATGGGACGGGCAGCGTTGGTTCCGCTGTGTCACGGGAGGGACATCCACGGCGGGGGGGACACGAAATGGCACTTCAGGCTTCATGGCGCTGTGTCTTCTTCCTTCCATCCATGCCGAGGTCTGCAGCCCCTCGTCCCCAGCAAACACCCCCGTGCCCGCCCGCGGCCCCCTGGGCTCCCCGTCCCGGCTCCCGCCGTGGTGCCCAGCAGGGTGGGCTCCAGGGCAAGCGAGTGCTGAGTGTCGGAAAGGTGAGTGTGGTTCATACCACATGCATGTCCCTAATTGAGGGAAAAAAACATTAAGAAAATAAGTGAAGCAAATAATCTTGGTTTCCTTTAAATCGTCTAAGGGTATGGATGTCACCAAACTAATTCACAGAGGTGTTTCCTTTTGTGTGATGGAGTCCACCTCAGGCCTGCAGGATCAATATTTAATTGTTTAAAGGGATATTGTATTCCTTTCCTGTCACTGTTGTTAATGCCTCCGCGCTCTGTAATCCCACGGGGTCTTTTCCCGGGGATCTGATCAGAGAGATTACCCATCACTCGGGAGTGGTGGGCGGAGAGTCCCCAGCCGTAAAAGATTCAGCAATGCATTGAACCATTTTCTCTCTATCTCCTAATGAAGTGATGAAGCGTGTGCCACAAAATTTAACAGGGTTTTGTGGCAAATCGGGTTGCACTGCTGAGAGGAGGATTAAACCTTCATCTTTGTCCCATAAATCATGGCATCAGCTACATTTATTCTGATGGATGCTCTGGAATCTACTGACAATATTTTACCTGTGGAAGTGCCTGCAGCCTCTGCCCTGATGTGCAATTTCTTTTTACTGCTAAGCCAAGAGAGGCACTGAGTTCATCCATTCAGAGGGCTCTGAGTTCATCCATTTGGAGGGCTCCCCTTGGGCTTGATAGCCCAAGACCATGCCAGAAACCAAAGCATCACCAGCAACCTATGTTCACAGCAAGTGCAAAGGCAAGATGGGAAGCCAGAAATGTCTTCCGTCCCCAGAAGCAGAGCCCATGGGATTTGGTCTTCGCAGCATCGTACTAGTCAGGCCTGGGATAACTGGGTGCTGACTCAGGTCAGTAGCTCCATGGGATGGTGCTGGCCAGGGCCGTGGTGCAAAGTGAGGGCTCCAGCATATCCTGCCGTGTGCAGCACCCTTGCCTGGAAGAGAAAAAACACATCCAGGAACACAGCAAAATGCTTCTTCTAGAAAAAATAACCTGGAGACGCCACAGGGGTTGAAGCCCATCAGGCAGCTGCGGGGACCGTCTCCGAGGTTCTCATCCCACAGGCCGGGGGGGACAAAGGGCAGCACGCAGGCAAAGCCTGGCGCAGCTGCAGCAGGTGCCCTCGCTGTGACCTCTCTACACCTTCTGACCCATATTTCCCTCTCACGTGAGTCGTTTTGGTCATTAATCTCCCTGACCCCGGGCACTGGAGGGTGGGCCCTGGGATGTCCCCATCCCACACTGCAGCTTGCTGCCCCACACCCTTGGGCACCCCTCGGCTGCCCGGCCATGCTGCAGGGACAGGCCAGCTGCCAGCAGCAGGCAGGGATGGCCGGGATGCCCAGGAGCCTGCACAACTTCCCAGTTACTTTATTATATTAGAGCTTTGTATTTATATCGGAGTTATGCTTTACGCTGCTGTGCGCACCCTTTATCTCAGCGTGCACAGGGGAGCCAGCTGGGCTTACCACAGGTGCCCAAAACCCAAACACCAAAATGAGCTTCACAAACTTTTTTTTCTGAGCACAAGCAGAAACACAGGAATGGGGACAGCAAGCAGAGCGGTGCAAAACAGCTCCCCAGCCCAGGGAGAGAAGATGGTCTTGCTCCTGCTCTACCCACCAGGGATAAAGACAGCAGCGGCAGCTGGGCGCTGCCTTCACCCACCCTACGTGGCATGAGGCCACTCTTGGTGGCAGCACAGGCAGCACGGGCGGTGGAGGCAGCAGGGGCGGTGGAGGCAGCA
>VZTL01000812.1:4052-48431 GCA_013400535.1 Scopus umbretta
CTTTTCCTATTGATTTATCAGTGGAGATGCCCTGGCCCTACTCATTCCCTGGTGCGTGATTAGGTGCACCCCTTTTCCCAAGGCGTTTGGGTGCTAAGCTGCCCTTTCCAAGGGGTAAGAAGGCCAGGACAGCCTGGTCTTCCTCCTGTGTGGCCCGCGGTGTCCCAGCTGAGCATGGCCCCTTCGTGTGTTTGCTGAATATGCTGAAAACCCAACATGCAGAGCTGAAAACTGGTGCTTGCAAAAGGGATGAGAAATACAGGGTGGGTTGTGGGTGGTGTATTTAGGAGGATAACAAGGACCTTGTCCTCATGCTGGGGGATGCTGTGTGGGTGAGGGCAGCCTTGGGAGGGTTTATGCATCCCCTGTTCTGTGTTGGGGAGCAAATCCCACCATGGCATCATCATCAGCAACTCTGCAGAGCTAGGCTGGTGTCTCCCATTTATCAGCATCTTCCCATCCCTGTAGCATGGGAGAGTTGCCAGCCTCCATGAGTGCATGTGATACTTTCCTTTGTGGTTGGTGTTTTTTTGTTTTTTTTTAACTTGCATTTTGTGTCTCTCTCTGAAGGGGTTTATTGGCCTGCCGGGTTCAAAAGGAATTCACGGAGAGCGGGTGAGTGCTAGCACCCATCCATCCCTGCTTGGGATGCAGCGGACCCATGTTAGAGCAGTCCAGAGCACCAGCTTCATGTTCTTTGCCTGTGTTTGGACATGTTTGAATAGGTGGCAACTGCAGTTGTTTGGGGAGGCAGAGCTGCACTTGGGCTCACCTTGCTGTAGGAAGAGGAGCTTTCAGACACAACAGTGTGTCCCAAGATGTTGTCTGCTTTGGGGATGCACAGGAGAAGTGGGAGTGCTTTAGCCTGTGTTAAGGAACACAGTAGCGAGGACAAGGTGCTCATCATCATTGTGCTGATATCAGGCAGCTGGGATGCCACCACTGGCTGCTGGAGGCATCCTACCTGCCAGGGAGCTGGGACTGGGATTGGCATGGGATGCAGGGGAGCACTAATGGTTTGGTGCTGAATGAACCCAGAAGCTCTGGAAACCCCCTGCTATGAGGAACACATACCGGCTTCCAGCTCCAAAAGGGCCATTGGGAGGAAAGCCCTGATCTAAATTGGGCAAAACTAACTTTCTTTGATGCCAGAATCGGATCACAGCATGCTTTGGTTGCAATGAGTGGCAGAACATGGTTTCCTGAGTATACCCTCCACCTCTACTGCTCTTGCAGGGCTGTCGAGGTCCAGGTGGAGCCAAGGGAGACCTAGGAGCCAAAGGAAACAAGGTACCATGTACCCAGGCTTGTGGGGGCATTCCTGAAGCTTCTTTCTCTTTTGTTGTTCACATGTGCCCTTTTCCAGCTGGTGGAAGAGTCTCTGTGGATGTCCAGGGACCAAGGGGCATTTGCTTTTGGGGACTGAGAGCGCCGCATAGCTCAGACTGTGCTTGATCCCACCACGCTGCTGTCTCTGATCCATCCTTCCCCGCTCCATCTTCCTTTGGCTCTTTAAAAATGTTATATTGCCCCATTGTTGGTGCTCCAGGGATGCTCTCAGAGGAGGGTCATGCGGTGTTCACCCAGAGTGGCCTCACGCCAAAGGCCAAGTGTGCAGAGAGCCAGGGCAGCAAGCGATGGGATGTCTGGAGGATTCCTGCCTCCAGGTGGGGGAGCCCCAGGCACTGGCTGTCCCTCCTGTTTGTAAGCCTTGCTGTGACATGCTCTGTCCTGTTCCTCCAAGGGTCCACGTGGAGCACAAGGAGCAAAAGGGCCCCCAGGGATTCGGGGCCACGTTGGTTTGCAGGGCTTTCCCGGCCCCCGAGGAGCAGCAGGGCTCCGGGGACCAGATGTAAGTACCACAGGTGGTCCGGGATGCCGCATGGTGGGATACACATGTGCCCAGTGTTATGCTGTGAGGTGGGTTGTGTCCCCTTCACAGGGTGGGGGACAGCCCTGAAGGATGTAGACAGTGTGGGAAGTACTGCCTTGCCCCAGCCCTGCCCCGAAGTGAGCACTCCTGCCTGCTCCTGAGCCCGGGTGACGGGCAGTGTGCCTTGGTGCCTACCCAAGACCCACATGTTACAGTACTGCTGGTGCAGGCACGTCACGTTTGCAGGATCCCTCTCTTACTGCCTAATCCCAGCCCCTCTCCAGCATCCCAGGCATCTCTGCCACCCTGCGCTGCCTGTTCCTCCTCCCGTGGGCTGAAGGCACTGGGCTTGTCCCCACGCGAATGCCCACCTGGCCACATCACTGGCATTTCCTCGCTCCTTGAGGCAGCTGGTGCGGGCTCAGGGAGCCCTCTAACGGCATCTCCCTCCGCACTGCTCGAGCACTGCCGGCCCCTGCTCAGCTGCAGGGAGCTTTGCTCAAAGCCCCCATCCTCCGAGTCGCAGGTGCCCCCAGCACTTGGCACCAACAGAGCTTTGACCTGGCTGCTCCCAACCCCTCTGGCAGTTCCCCCATCAATGACCTGAAATCAGCTGGTGGGTTCAGTGGTGTGAGGAAAGGGCAGCTTTAGGCAGGGAATTTCTAGCAGGTCCGAGGACAATCCTCTCTAGCTGCCTCTGCCCAAGCATCTTTGCAGGGTTCTCGCGGAGTTGCCAGGTCAGCACCCTTCACGTGTATTTTGAGAGCACAGGGATCACAGATCGCTCTCTTGAACTGATGCTCATCTCCAACTCCTGCCAGCCTCTCTGCCTCCTGGAGCCTGTGGTGGCAGCTCCAGAGGGCTGCTGTTGCCCAGCCTCTCAGCAGCTATACTGCCTGGCCCTGACCCTTGCCAGCTCCCAAGAGCTGAGCACGGCAGCGCTCAAGGAGCCACAGAAACAAGAAACAGTTTTTAGAGTGCTTTTTCCTGCAGTATGTTCTCCGAGTGAGCCATCAGGATGGACAAACCCAGCTGCAGATCAATATTTCTACCTGGAAAATGAAGCCAGGCTGGCTGCTTATCTGTAGTGGTTTCCAGCTTCTCAGGAGAAGGGGGAACTGTATTGTCCACCCACCTTTCTGGTCTGCAGCATCCTCCTGCGTGTGGTGCCCTCCCCCTCGGACAGCTTTTGGGATGCCTGCCTGGATCTGCTCTCACATTTGCTCCTCAGGATGAGAAATGAATCCTCCCACCTCTCCAAGAGATGGAGATGAAGCACGACTCGTCTCACTGCCAGGCAGTGCCTTTTCCACCCAGCCGAGCAGCACTGCCAACACAGCGTCGGTCTGGAGCTGGGGCCTGGGCTGTGCCTGCCCTGCTGGGGCTGTAACTGAGCAGGCAGGAACCTTGGCGCACCAGTCCTTTGAATTGCCTTTAATTTGATCAACAGAAAACAAAAATATTCAACTCTGCTGCTTTGGGCCAACACTGAATCCACCGAGTTACTTTTTTTCTGGCCAGTTTTATATCCTGGGGGACGGGAGAAGTCCCCAACCCAAAGCTTGACTGGTGCCCCAGGTCACACTGCCATTTAATTAATGTTACCTCTGGCCATGCTCCCTGTATTTTTTCCCTACATGAGGCAGGGAGACAGTGGCTGCTGTGGCTGGGGGAGCAGGCAGAGGATCACAAGCTGCCTTAGCCCTGGCCAACTCCTCTCCTCTCTCCTGGCAGGGGGAAGAAGGCCAGATTGGCCCAGCAGGGCTGAACAGCAGTGAGGGACCCAAGGTCAGTGCTGGTGTTTGCCGCTGTGCCCCCCAGTTCCCCACAGGCTGCCCCTGTCCTCGCACAGAGGGGCAGGGATGTGGCCACCCTGCCTGTGACCTCCAGCATGGATCCCAGCGCCCAGGGGACAGCACTGCAGTGCCCCCACAGGGAGGGTCCCCAGCCCCTTGGCCTTCCACCCCATGTGTGGTGTCCCTGCACCTGCTATGGGCACGTGCCAACCTGCCCCAGGGTGGAGGGGCTGGGAGAGATCTGGAGGGTGGCCTGACTGTGCTTCCCTTTGTGTGAATTTTAGGGAGGCCGAGGACCTGATGGCCCGAAGGGAACCCCAGGACCACGGGGAGCCCGGGTAACTAATGGGGTGCTGGTACTTGTAGCTGAATCTTGGAGCATCTTTGGCTGTGGAAGATTGAAACAACCCTGAGGGCACCTTGCTGGGTGGCTTGGGATGTGCTGGGGCTGAGCCATGGCATCTTCGGGCACCAGCTTTGCCTCCAAATCTGCAGCTTTGTTGCTGGTAGAAGGATGCTTTCCTTAATGCTTCCTGTTTTCTAGGGCCGCATGGGTCAGCGTGGGCTGGTTGGAGTCCCTGGGCTGCCTGTAAGTAGCAGATGACCTGTGTCCCTGTGCTGGTGCATGGTGCCATCAGTGCTGGGACAGGGAAACCAAGTCTTGGGGAGCAGCATCCCAGGATGCGGATGGATCAGAGGGTCAGGCTCTGCTTGGGAATTTGCACTGGATAAGCTGGGGACAAGCAGCTCAGGCTTTTGCATGTTGCATAAAGTGTTTTGACAAACCACCTGCCCAACACCACAGCTTTCCTCTTAACTCTGAGCATAGAAAATTCAGGAAATAACTTTTNTGGGCAACCCAGGCAGGAGGGGACCACTGGTGAGTAGAGCTGCATGGCTGCCTGATTTCTGTCCTTCCTCCCCTCTTCTCAGCTCTCTCCCCTTGGGGATGTGCTTCAAAAGCATGTCCATGATGGGGATGGGGTGCAGGTGGTGGGTGGCCCTGATGGAGTGAGACCAGATGGAGGGTGCTCCTCTGGGTGCAGCTGCAGGCAGGGACCTGCTGAGAATCATGCTGAAGGGTGAAGGAGAGGGAATAGGGGCAGTGCATTTTAGAACTGGCTGTTGCAGAATGATTTCTCATCCCTACCACTGCTATCCAAAACAGGTCCAGCAGCAAGACCTAGGCTGGCAGCAAGTTTTTCCTTCTGAAGGTTTTCTCATATTTGTTTATCTTTGCTCTGAAATGTAAAAGAAAAGAAAAATCTGGCAATTCCCTCAAAACAACATATGAAAAATGTTCTCATCTGGGTCAAAGAGATGCAACTCTGAGTTTGCTGTTAGCATTGCACAGTGCTGTCTAGACGCACATGTGGGTGTTGTGTGCATGTACACACACAGCTGTGGTGCCTCAACAATGAGACACCAGAGAGCTGGTTTGAACTGCAAAGCACCAGCATTGCCTTCAACAAGCTGAGCTGTTCACCTGCGCCTGGCCCCAGGCGCTGTACTCTGGTTTGGGTTGGTCTTGAACCACACACTACCAGGGGAGAGCCTCTCCATCCCTCCTACTTCTACCTTCCCTGCATCACTCGTCTTCTGCCCTTTCCTCCAGGGTTTTGCTGGCTTGCAGGGGGGGCATGGGCACACAGGACCTCCTGGATCAACAGTAAGGAAAAAAATGTTCTTTCTGCATGAACTCTGCATTTTCTTAGGTGGGATGTCAGCAGGGCTGGTGCCACTGGTGGGGGATATGGGACTTTCCCACCTTGGGAACCAGCAGGGGATCAGGGCATCTGTAGGACCTGATCCTAACTTCTTGTTAAAAGACATAAAAGGCCTCAGTGGCAGAAATAGCTGGGGCTAGGGAAAAGCAGAATAATTTTCCCAGGGAATCAGTCCCAAGGGACTTCGCAGCTTCCCCAAGCCTAGCAGGGTCTCCATGGGGGATGGCAGCCTGTGGAAACCCTTCACGCCTGGCTGGCTGAATAGCAGTGTGGTCCTGGGTTCTGGGAGGGGATCAAAGCATTCGCTCCATCCCAGGTGGAAATGGGCAGTACATGTTCAGGGAGGACAGTCCTGTGCCCTTGCCCACTGGGATGGAGACCCAGAGCAGCTCCTGCAGCTGGAAGAGCTCCTCCCTGAAAGCCTGCTCTCAGCTAGGCTTGGTGGTAAGCCCAAGAGTGAGTATTGTCACCTTCCTTGGTGACAACCCTGCCAAGAGCCAGCCATGTGGTGTTGGTGTGCAGGAGCCACCAGGACGGACCACGGTGGCAGAATTTGTCCCCAGCAACCTGGTTTGGACCAGGTGACACCTGTCCATGAACACAGAGGCAGCAGCGGTGGCTCGGTGGGGCTTGTCTCATCTCAGCCTTTTGACTTACACCCCTCCCCTAAATATTTCCAAAGGGCTCTCTGGGAAAACCTGGACCTGATGGAGACCCAGGTTCCATGGGCCCAAAGGTGAGAGCTGGAGCCTGGTGGGGTCTGTGAACATGCCGGGGGGGCTAGCTGGAGCGATGATGATGGTGAACAGCCCTGAGAGGTTCTTGGATGCCATGGGGAGACCTGGGGGGATCCCGTGGGTTCCGATGTGGACACCAAGGACAGGAAGATGCCTGCCCATATCCTGGGAGCGGAAGTTTGTTAATGCCCTCATCTTGCCTTGCAGGGGCTGCCTGGGAAGCCTGGCTTGGAGGGGCCACAAGGACCTGTTGGCACCTATGTAAGTGATAGACCTGCCTGTAGAGCGGGGTATGGTTCGTCCTGCCTGCCTGCCCACAGGCAGCAGTCAGGTTGAGGGGGAGACTTGCTGAAGCACTTGCCAGGCACTTGCCATTCCCCTTCAGCCAGGCACTTGCCATCCTGCCAGGGCTCCTGCCATACCCAGGGTTCTGCATTTCCCTGGGCAAGAGCTCAGCCTCAGCAGCCACCTTCTTCCAAAACCCTGGAGATGCTGGGTGGCCCCAGCTACCTCCTAAAACCATGCTCTCCTCAGGGCTACCCGGGACCTGCTGGTGACCGTGGGAGACCGGGGCGCAGGGGAGACAAGGTAGGGCTGGGAAATCCAGCACAGCAGCGAGGGGGTGCACTAGAGGGGGAGTCCAGGCTTCGGACACATTTTTGTGTTGGGCTGTTGAACCCAATGGATGGGTTTGGGTGGTGATAGTGAACGGTCTACATCAGCCATGCTAGGGAGGTTGCAGAGGTGGCAGGAGGAGAATGCCTGGAGCTGGTTCCCATGCTGGACAGACCAGTGGTTCTCCAGCACTTCATCTGCCCAGACTCCTGTGACTTATTATAAGATGCCAGGCAGCTGGTTGTTTTGGGGGGTTTTGTTTTTTCTTTTCCTTAAGAGGTTACTGCATTAAAACATACGGAGAAAAGAAAATCCTTCTTGCCCTCTAACAGGGACAAATGGGAGCCCAAGGCCCACCAGGATTTCCAGGAAAAGCTGGTCCCAAGGTGAGTGCCATTTGCTGCTGCCCTGGGCAGCTTCAGACCCCCTGGGGAAGCACTGAGCAAGTCGCCTTTGCTGGGCTGGGTATGGGAAAATGGGAAAGCTTTGCTGCTGGCGTCAAGGGGCTAAACTGGGGAGAGGGAAGCAGTCAGGGCTGTGGTGCAGGGCTCTGACGGTTCTTTTGTCTGCCAGGCCCTGCCAGGTCCCCCTGGTCCACGAGGTGCTCCCGGCTCCCAGGTAGGGCTCGACATGCTCCCTGTGTGCCTGGCTTGCTCCACTCCTTCTGCTGTGGTCCCCTACGGATGTGCAATATATACTGTGTTCTACCTATAGCATTAGCAGCATGGATCCCGGACCCCTTTGTGGGAGCAGGCAAGACACTGGTCCCGCTTGTTGCTGGCTGGGTTTTGTCCTGATGCTGCACAGACACTGTTAAGGTGGCCTAGGCACACAGGGATTGTCCGAGCAAAGCCTCACCCTGCTTGGGGTCCCCTGTGCCTCCTTGCCATGACCACGCTGCTGAGCATCCTTCTTGTTTCAGGGCAGAGCAGGAGACCTGGGTCCTCGAGGGCTTCCAGGGATGCCTGTAAGTGGGAGAGCTGTAGCTTGCAGAGATGCTCTGTAGGCTGAAGTCAGGTGATGTCCAATGGCATGAAAGATAGGTGCCCACTCTGGAGGCAGCTTTGTCCTTGGGCTGGTTGTGGGGCAGAGAATGACCCAAGCCCTGCATGGGTGGTGACAAGTTGGGTATGGGGACAGCAGTGCCCACCTGCACCCACAGTGATGAGGCACTGGAACCCACCAGACACAGGTGGTACATTGTAGACCCCATGGTGGCCCAGCTGCTTCAGGCACGGGGCTCCTGCCTGCATTGCCCTCCCTGGAGCAGCCTTTTGGCCTTGCAGGGCATTCCCGGCACGCGGGGGCTAGACGGCATCCCTGGGAAGCCTGGCTTGGCAGGAGAAAAGGGGGCTCCTGGAGCGGCTGGTGCTGCTGGCCCACCTGGGTATCTGGTGAGTGCAGATGTGTCTCCTTCAACTGATGCACAACACAACCTCCTGTCCTCCTGTCTCAGCCATTTGCTCTCTGCTGGCAGGACCCAGTGCAGCAATTTTGCTGGTGCAACACTTTTAAGGGAGCTCCCAAAAGCACCTTCAAGAAGAGAAGGAAAAGGGAAGCTCTGGTGCACAGGGCTGGAGAAGCTGCAAGTGGTTTCTCTGCCTGTGGGGACACGATGTGCTGGGATCTCCCAGCCCCTGCCATCCACGCTTGTCAGCTGCAAAGGCCTCCTGAAGTAGTGTGATGCCTTGCTGCTGATTTGAACTATTTGTTTCCAGGGACGGGAAGGTCCAAATGGACCTGAAGGGCCTTCAGGGATGAGAGGAGAGAAGGTAAGGACAGAGAAGGTGAATCTTGAGCTGCCCAGGCAGGCAGAGCCTTGGGGTCACTCTGCTTGCCCAAAGCAGGGTTTTCTTCCCTTGGGCTGTAGGTGCAAGCATGCCTCCCAGTTTGGCCACTGGCTTTCCCCAGTGGGATGAGGATTTATGTGTCTGGTATGAGGTGGGAGAAGAGCCTTGCAAGCCCTCCTGTGGGGGCAAGGGCAGCAGGGTGTGCAGAGCACCTTCGTGGAGGACAACCACAGCTGTCTGCCCTAACGTCTGTGTGTCCTCTGGCAGGGTGATACAGGAGATCCTGGGGAAGCCGGTGTCAGAGGGCTGGATGGTGAGCAGGTACATCAGCTGGTGAACCCCGTCCTTCTCTCAGCTGGGGCTGCTCTAGCCTGCCTCCTCCTCTGTACCTTCTCCGGGGATGGGAAGGGAGGTGGTTGTTGAATTTTAACTAACCCAGAAGGTTAAAGCCGTGTCCACGTTAGCTGAGCCAAAGGCTTTGAGCAACATAGTGTAAATGAGCTGTGCTAGGGCCGGGCTGTGTGTTTCCTCCCCAGGGACCACCGGGACTACCGGGAGCAGAGGGTCAGCCAGGACCCAAAGGCGAGCAGGTCGGTTCCCGCTGGGTGCTGGGGGCAATATTGCTGGTGGCACTGGGCTTGCCTGGTACCACTGCTGCAAGTGCAGGCAGGCACCTAAAGCCACGTGGGGCTTTTGAAATTCCCCCCCCAGCATCCTCACGCCTGAGGATTTATGTTGCTGGGTGTGGTAGGGTTGTTCAGATACCCTCAATGCTTTGATACCTGGTACAAGGAAAACTGGGACTGCTGTATGGTGAGAAATGATGGAGGGCAGAGCCAGGGTCAGCTGGAAAAGTCAGCCAAGAATAATCCTTGTGTCTTTGTCCTGTCCAGGGAGGGGCAGGAACTTGTGGAGCTCCAGGCATCAGAGGGGACCCTGGGGAGCCAGGGGATGATGGGCCAGAGGGGCTGCCGGGGAGGCCCGGGGAGCAAGGAAAGGAGGTATGTGTGCTGGCTGACACCATGGCGGTCACTGCTGCCTGCCAGCATTCTCTGCCAGGGGATGGGGATGGGAGAGGTGTGCCACCCAGTGCACTGGCTCTGAACAACTGCCCATGCTATGGCTTCACCACAGACAGGCTGAAGCACCCGCATGGAAGGAGGGGGCTGATGCTTTGGGGTTCCCTTGTTGGGGTTGCTGCTGTTTGGCTGTGCTACATAGTTTGTCCTCCACTCTCTCTTGGGCTAGCATGGATCACAGCTGGGGGTGACCTCCCAGTGCAGGTGAAGCTGCTGGTCCATCTCTTACCCAGCACCAAAATCCTGGCCAGAGGAGGGTGGAGAAGTCCATGCAAGTCAGAGCTTGCTCTGGGATGGGGCTGGGGAGCAGCCACTGCACCTGATGCTGATGTTTCCCCTCCGGGCAGGGTGACGCTGGTGATGCTGGAGACCTGGGTGAGCCAGGACCTCAGGGACAGAAGGTGATCACTGCTGCTAACTCTGTCCCTCCTTGCAGCACCTCAGGGACACCTGTAGCCTGCTCAGCCTCTGCTACCCAGTTTGTTGTGGTGAGCGCAAAAGCAGGAGAACGGTGTCCCCATGGCTGAGGACCAGTGGAGATGCGGGGCTCAGACCTGGCATCAGCGCCTCTTCTGAGCACTCTAGGGTGAACTTCTCTTGTCTGCAGCACCCAATGAGAGGGTGAAACACGTTGTCTCCATGTAGAAGCTCATTTAATTGCTATTCCTTTTTCCTCTCTCTGGTGACACCTCCATCTCCATCCCTGAGCAGGGTGATGCTGGCCCCAGGGGCCTTCCTGGAGTGCCTGGCCTGGGAGCTGCTACAGGGGAAACTGGAGAAAAAGGCCATAAAGGAGAAAAGGGCCAAGAAGGTTTGCTGGCAAGTACAGACAGAAGCTGCAGGCAGCCATTAGGTGCTGGGTGCCAAGGAGGGGGGCTCACCACCAGTGGGAAACCTTGGGCTCTACGAGCCATGGAAAATAGTAGGAATTGGCAAATCTCCATAACTGGGGAGTTTTGTGTCCCATGGACATGACCAAAACTGGGTCTTGCTCATACAAAAGTACAGTTTGGACTTGCCAGGCAGTCCAGGGTAATGCTGCCTCTGGGCAAACTCCAGCCCTCCTGCCCACCAGCCGGGCTGGAACCCTGCTGAGCATGTCTCCCTCTGTGTCCCAGGGCCAGATTGGTGTCACTGGAGCAGCAGGACCTGCTGGAGCCAGGGGACGGTTTGTAAGTCAGATCACGTCCCTCCTTGTTTCGGCTGATCACGGACCTGGCTGGAGGACATGTGTGGCTGGGAGCACTGGGCAGGGTTGAATAAATGAGGCTGCTTTGCTTGTGCCCTGAACAGGGTGGCACAGGTCTCCGAGGTCCTCCTGGGCTTGACGGTTCTGAGGGAGCAAAGGTACGGTGGGGTGATGGCTCCAACCCTTCATCTCTGGATGAAATGCCCTTTTCTGGTCTTTTGCCAAGCTGTGCTTTGTGCCTCTGGCTGATGGGGGACATGGTGGGGCTGGCTGTGGTGGAGAGGCTGGGTCAGACCTGGGCAGGCTGGCAACCTGGGAGAATTGCCATGGGACACTCCGTGCCTTGTTGCCTGAGATCCAAAGTCAACAAGGCAAGGAAGGGTTTTTTCAGGGACAGAGCTCTTTCCTCTTCTTCCCCAGGGAGATCCAGGGCCACGAGGCATGGATGGACCTGGTGGTGCTGCAGGATTAGAGGTATTGATGCCTTGGATCTTGTAGGCCTGGGAGCTGCCAAAGGCTTCCCTTTGTGCTTCACCATTTCCAATATAAACCAAAGCCAAAGGATTTATTGCCCCTTAACTGCCCAGGCTAGGAGGCTCATGAGTGAGGAGGGGTTTTTAATACCTTGCATCTTGGCACTGACTCCCAGGAGGTACTTGCATCCCCCCACCCCAAAAATCAGACCATTTCAGTCTGGCACTCAGGGATGCCTTGTGGAAGACCTGTTCCTGCTATCGAATCATGTCCACTCCCATGTAGTACCCAGGTGCTGCCTGGGCACGTGCCTTGGCCAGCTGAATGTGGTACAAGGGAGAGGATGTTTAAAATGCCTGCAGAGGGCCTGAGTGCGAAGCACATGGTGGTCATGGGCTTATTCTAAATCCCCAACATCACTGCAGGGACTTGCTGGAGATGACGGAGTCAAGGGAGATTGTGGCAAGCCTGGTCCAGTGGTAAGTACCAGCCCTACCCCTGCAAAACTTCCCTGGGAAAGAGGTTTGGTGGCATCTTGTGATGGAGCAGCAGAGCCTGGGTCTGTGGCTGTGTGTCACCAGGGGGGTGGCCACAAAGCGAGCTCTGCCAGCCCAAGTGCTGGGCTGTGTCTCCTGGGTCCTGCCCTGCAATGGCTTTGAAACTGAGTCATCATTTCCTTGGTTTCCCTAGAGCCAAACTTCCGTAAAGGCATTTTAATACAGCTATTAAAAACCGTACAAAAGTGCCGTGGCCACTGTGCAGTTAACGCTTGGCTGTCAGAGTCTGCCTGAGGCAGATCCAGGGCATTTGGTTTCCCCCTCTTCTGCTTTTGCAGAGCAGATCTGCAGGTGTCCGTAAGGTCAGAGGGCTCCAGGAACCGCTCTGTGCTCAGGAGCACTTGTGCGGCCCTGAGGTGCATTTTATGGTCCTGACATGCACAGAGCCACAGATGCGTTATTGATGCCCTGTACCTGGCTGCAGGATAAATCCCCTTTGCATCCCAGTTTTCCCATATTGTAGTGCTGCTCTGCCTAGGCAAGACAATTGCTTAACTCGGGCAATTGCCTTTGCTGGGAGAGGTCGGGATGCAGAATAAACTCCGGGTGGATTTGCAAAGCAGACAGCAAGAGCTGTCACTCAGTGTAGTTGAAGCCCCTTGAGGGGCAGCTGCTGGGACTCTGCTCCAGCTGGGTTGGGCCGGGGTGTAACTGGTGCCCCCGTTTGTGTGCACTGCAGGGCGCAACGGGTGCCCGGGGGCTGGCAGGTGCCTCTGGGCTTCAGGGCTACACCGGGCGTGAAGGAGCCAGAGGAGCAGCAGGTGCCAAGGGAGAGCCAGGCCGGCAGGTAACTCCCCTCTCCGCCAAGGGGTTGGGCAGGGAACATCCCCGCAGGGTGGCCTTCCCTGGCACAGCTCCAGCACCAGAGGTCCCTGGGGGGAACAACCCTAGTCCAGACCCAGGGGCAAGGCAGCTGGCTTTGTACTTGCCCTCCTGCCTTCCCCTAAATAACCTGGAGCTGATGCCAGCCTCGTGTTTTGTCCCCATATTAACTCAGGGTCCTCTTGGGCCACCGGGCGAAGCTGGAGCCATAGGGCTGAGCGGCACTGAGGTGAGTGGGCTCCTCTTCTGCCCCACTTCTCTGCCTCCGGCTTTTCTCGCAGTCCAGGTCTGTGCCACTCTGACAATCTGCCCAGGATTTGGGTGAATAACCCTGGGGCTTTTTTTTTGGAGCTGGGTTGTTTGTTGTTTTCCTTCCTAGGGTCTGGCAGGTGCGAAAGGGGAGCCAGGCAAGCTGGGAAAACCAGGGCAAATGGTGAGGAGTGGGATGGAGCCATACTGATCCTCCCTGGGATGCTGGGATCTCCCAGCTGCAGCAAGGTCCCATATTGGCAGCATCTCCTGCTCCTGCTGAAACACCCCCACATCCACGCTCTGCCCAGCCTGCTCCAGAGAGAGGCAAAAATCTCAAATGGAGACTTTAGCTTAGAGCATCCTCCTGTGCACGCCATGGCGAGAGCAGGGAGGGAGGCTGGGAGGGGACATCCCTGGTGCAGCATCCTTATGGAGGGGTTTCTTTCTCCTTTGGAATTGTAGGGGTCTCCAGGAAAAGCCGGTCCTAAAGGGCAGAAGGGTCGCAAAGGAGAAAAGGTATCTCTGAAATCCTCTTCTGCACATGGCACCTGAGAGGCACTGGCCACTGGGCATGGGGTGGCTGAGCCTGAGCTCAGTCAACCCCGTTGTTGTCCATGGAGAGAAACCAAGGAGAATTGCCCCAGTAAGGCCCATTTCTCCCCACCGTAAAGGCAACCATGCATCAGTGCCTGGCAAACACAGAGCCCTTAGATGCCCTTAGGCTGCCTTGGCTGGTTTCTAGTTAAGGGGCTGGCAGGTCTCCCCAGCTCAGCTCCCACAGGGCTGCCTCCATCCTGGGCCAGGTGCCCTTGAGGGGGGACAGGGAAACTCCCTTTCACTGGCCAGCCCTGCACCATGGCCTTGGTGTTCACCTCCAGGGTCCCTAGTGAGCTCTGTCCCCATTTACATGCAGGCAGCAGCCTCTTTTCCCCAGTCCCAGTCTGGGATGTGGCCAAGCTGCTGGTGACTCACATCACCCATCTTTTTTCCCCAGGGCGATGTGGGGAGTGAAGGGGAAGAAGGGGTCCCTGGAGAAACTGGCAGACAGGTAAATGGTACCATTTTCCCCATGGAGGGTGGTGGGAGGCATGGGGCTGATGCTTGAGCCCACAGAGTTCTTGCAGAGGGCCCTGGTTTGCTGAGGGCTCAGCATCCCTGGGCAGTGGCAAGGGGGACAGAGGACAGCCAGCTTAGTGCCTTTAACAGGCTTGAATTGCTCGTGAGTCTTTAATCTGTTTTTCCCAGGGCAAGCGAGGCAAGGCGGGCCACCGGCCCCCGCGAGGCCCCCGGGGACCCAAGGTAGGCCAGCTTTACCCTGCTGGGGCAAGGGCTGCTTTCGCACCCTGGCAGCTCAGGGGTGCTCCAGGGCTGGGGGGGTGCTCCCACCTGCCCGAGCCCATGGCTTAGAAAAGGGTAAGCCAATATAGGGGCATCGTGTAGCTGGAGACTTCTGTGTTCCCAGTCCCTTCCAGCCCAAGGAGGGGGTCTCCCTCACACCCAGCCCCTGTGGGCTGCTCTCCTTGCATCACTCCTGCCTTGCTCCTGCACCACACCGCTGGGCTTACCAGCCAGGGTCTCTCGCATTTGCATTTCAGGGCTGCCCAGGTGATGAAGGGCCAGAAGGACCCCAGGGACCCCAAGGACTCTATGTGAGTATTAGCTTGCAGGTTTTGGGCTGCTGGTGCTCCCGGTTTGTCCCCCACGGGTACCACTGTACAACCCAGCTCTGCGAACAACTGAAGCAGATACCCATTTAAAATGAATGAAGTTTCTAGGTGTTTCATCTCTCTGTCGTTCATCCATCTCGTCTTGTCTTCTCCTCCCAAATTAGCATCCCAGCAGTGCATGTGCAGTCAGACAAATCACATGATTCCCAATATGTTGTTCTAGAGGCCAAATGCTTCCCTTCCAGTTAAGTGTCTGATGCCTGACAGTGCTGAGCACTTGCAGAGGACTGTCTCTGTGTTCCCAGAGAACTGCCACAGCTGGAGGGACCAGCTGCACTGCAGCAGCCAGCATTGGCCAAAAAACCCATACTCAAATGTTTTTGTTTTTTTTTTCTTTGTTTAATTAGTGGAAATTGTTTTTTCTCTATTTAAAATAAAAATCCCAGCTTTGGAAAGTTCACAAAACAAAGCTGGGATGTTCTTCAACCAGCCAAAAGGGACTTGAACTACATTTTTAACAGGGTTTGCTGAGGGATCCTCCCAAAAGCAAAAATCAAATATTTGATGAGAAATGTCTTAAAAATTTCTAAAACTGCCTGAAATTCTCAGAATCCTTGCAGCAACCTAGGTTGTGGCAAGGTCCCTCCTTGCCAGGGAGCCGATGGGAGCAGCTCAGCCTCAGGGTGATGCAGTGCCACATTGTTTCTCTCTTAGGGCATCCCAGGGCCGAAGGGCATGAAAGGAGACCATGGACCGAAAGGACACAAGGTAGGTGACATGCACCAGGCACTTGAGCCTCGGCACGGTGGGGATTTCGGGCATAGGCTAGCATTTAATTTGCTGCATGAAATCACTTCTTCCCCTCTTCTTGAACCGTGATTGCTGCAGCATTGTTCGTTGGGGGTTGACCACTGGCTCTCCAGGTGCTGGGAGATGGAACCTTTAGACTTTCTCCAAAACCAGGTCCTTTTCCAGCCTCTCCATCCTCCTGGAGTTGCAAGCAGCAGCGTGTACAGTCTTTTAATCCCTTGCTCTCGGCATTGATGCTGATGCAGCATGGGCACGTACCTCCTCTGTGCTGCTACTGATGAGCTGAGGGATCCAACCTTGGCCTGAGAAGCCAAGCACATCCTCACGGTCCAATCCGTCAGCCAGAAGGCTGTAAATAAGAGTGACAAGCAGTCCCTGGTGGCAGGTAGTTGCTCACATCTTTCAGGAAAATGAAACCCCAGTAATAAATAAAGCTTTAAATTGCTTGCAAGCTAAATGAGCTATGGCAGAAGCTAAAGGCCAGGGTGTTCATCAAGGCCAGAGCCTGGGAGAGCAGGTGAAAGGGAGTCTGCAGGCAGCTGTCGTGCTGGGGTTTCTTCCCCTGCTCCACCAGTTTTCAGCACACAAGAAGTCTTTATTTTCTCAAAGTGTTTCCTGGGAACTTTTCTTGAATGTTATTTTAGTCTGGGGTAAAATACTTTCGGTTTTGTCTTTGCAGTTGAGTAGGGGAGGCAGACACTCTGTCACGCCTCCTCCTTCCCCTGCAATATGGGTACATATTCTACCAAATAGAAAGGGCTTTTTTCAGAAATTTTGCAGCCAGCCATAACTGCGAATTTCCCATTTCCAGCCACTTGCTGGAGTCCTGGAGATGTTTGGCCTGGGGAAATGTCCCCAGGCAGGTACCTCCTGCCAGGGTCAGGCAGCAAGAAAACATCTGTTGCCTACCTGATGAAATACCACTGATGGAGCAACTAGAGCAGGGTTCCTGACACCTGCCCTCTGGGGCAGAGCCCCCCACCTGGGAAGGTGTCCTGGGGGAGTTTCTACCCTCCTTTTTTGCCACCAAAGCTCTGACTCTCTCCTAGGGTGAGAAGGGCAGCGTGGGTGACCTGGGCCAGCAAGGAGATGATGGCTTCAAGGTGCGTGAAGTGTTTTGTTCTTGTCCTCCCTCCCCTTGGTCCCTTGTCACCCTGTGTGACACCCTGCCACATCTCCTAGGGCAAGCCAGGACCCCATGGTGTCCCTGGGAGGCCAGGACCCAAAGGACAGCAGGTAAGGGCAGGGTGGAGGGGATCGGGAGGAACAGAGATGAGTATTTGGGGCAAATTCCTCATCTTTCCATGCAAAATCCACCTGGGGAAGGGGTTGGGTTGTAGAAGGACATAGGTCTGGGGGATGCCCCATGCAGTGCCCTGACCTCCTCCGGTGTCTTTGCAGGGTGACGCTGGCCCCCCTGGCCCACGGGGACACCCTGGCTTCCCTGGGATGCCGGTGAGTCCCTCGCCCTCCTGGCAGGTTTGGAGTTCGCTCCTTGTCCCATGGGAGTTATGCTGGCATGGAGCTTCGATCCTGCCTGCCTCCCTCTCAGCCAGGTCTTGTCCTTCTCTTCCAGGGCTTGTCTGGACCTAAAGTAAGTAGGGGGAAGAGCCTGGAGCCAGACTCAGCCCTGCTGTGGGGCACCCTTCCCTCTTGCCCTCTCGCCGGGGTGCAGGGTGGACCCATGGGGCACCCCGGGGTGTCACTCAGCACAGCAGTATCTTGCCACCTTGCTGCTTTTCTTCCCTCCTTTGGCAGGGGCTGAAAGGCTTCCCAGGGCTGCCGGGACCCAGGGGCACGCCGGGCCTGCCAGTAAGTGGAGCCGATAATGTCCCTCATGCCAAAATTTGGGTCCCTTGCTCCCCCAAATTTGGCAGCGAGGTCCTGCCATGCCATGGGGATGGCTGGCTGCTGGTCCTGTTGGAGGAACTGCGAATGTGGCGGGGGGCTCGTGGGAGCAGCCAGCATCACCATCATTGTCATTGCCACACAGGGTCTTGCTGGCCCCCCTGGTCCCAGCGGACCCACGCTGATGCTGTCCAGGGAGGAGCTGCGGGTGAGTGCGTTGGAGAGGCGATGCTGCATGGGGGCGAGGGGTTTCCATCCCTGCTTTGGTGGGTGCCACCCTGGGGACAAGGGGCAGACAGCGATGCTGTCCCATGTCCCACTACCTCTGAGACCCTCTGTGCACAAGGATCAAGGTCCTTGCATAAAGAGCAAGCAGATGTGGTTAATCCTTTTCCCACCGTGCTTGTCCTTGTCCCCTGTATGTGCCACCCCCTCCCTGAGTATGTGGTGATGATCCTGGCCAAAATAAGAAGGGGGGTTAATTCCAGCTTGGTTATATCCCCCACTTCTTCTTTCAGCACCTAATTTATCCCTTCAACCACCTGAATTACACTGCGGTCTGGGCTCTGCTGGACACCCTGAGCCAGGAGCTGCAAGCACTTGTTGAGCATCCCAATGGCACCAAAACCAACCCAGCAGCCACCTGCAAGGAGCTGCTGCTGGCTCACCCCAGCCTGCCTGACGGTACTGGGGTGCACATGCGGTCCCCCCCCACGTTGGACCTGGATCCAGCCAGCCTCCCCCGCCCCGTCCCGGTGCAGGGAGGGCTGGCTGGATCCAGGTCCAACGTAGGGGGACAGGCAGATCTTTGCAATTAAGAAGGGATGAGGATTTGGGGGATGAGCTCAGCTGGGTTTCATGGACATCCCCAGAGCAATGGGATGGCAGCCAGGCTGCATCCCAGGAGGATGGAGGCTGCAGCCAGGAATGTGCCACAAGCTGAGCTGGCACCATGTAGCATCCTCCCTGTGCCAAAAATCAGGTGCCAAGAGCGCCCCTCTGCCTCCCTCCAGGGCAATACTACATCGACCCCAACCAGGGCAGCCCCCAGGATGCACTGGTGGCCTTCTGCAACTTCACAGCAGGGGGAGAGACCTGCATATCCCCTGTCCACAATCAGGTATGGGGTGGATTTCATGGGACATCTCCAGCCCTGCGTTACTGCTCAGGGTAGTGAGGATAGGGGGTTGGTGTGGCTGGAGAGGGACAGCGTGGCTGGTCCCTTGCCATGGTGACACTGCTATCACAGGGAGCTGTTGGGACAGTTTGGGGTGAGGATCCTGGCCGCAGTGTGTGACCAGGCTGCAAGGACATGTCACATGCATGGGCTCGTGTAGCTGGATCCTTGTCCTGGTGGTGCCACCATCCCCCACTGGGACAGCATGTCATGGTCCCCCCTTCTCTGCAGGTCCCCATCAAGGCTTGGCTGAGCACCTATGCCTCCGAAAACACTTTTGAGTGGTTCAGTGCTCTGCCCGGGGGCTTCCTGGTGAGTGCCCGGCTGGGACAGCGGAGGGGTCACAAAGTCCATCTCGTGGGGTCGGGTGTCTCCTAGCACCTGCCCTGCTGCAGTGGGGCAATGCCTGGCCACAGAGTCCCACTGGCTGTGCATGGTGGGACACAACACCTCCCTCCGCAAGAAAATCCAAGCCAGTGCTTTAGCAGAGAGCTGAATCCTGCCCAGTTTCCAACTGGGGGGAGCACAGACCCCTCTGAGGGGTAGCCCCTGCTACCTAGTTTTCTCTCTCGTTCCCCCTGCAGCTGGAGTACGCAGGGGCCAGTCCGGTGCAGCTCCGCTTCCTCCGCCTGCACAGCCACCTGGCCACCCAGAAAGTCTCCTACTCCTGCAGACCAGTCCCTGAGCAAGGCCAGCCCCAGCTGGAGAAGGAAATCCGCTTCCTGGCTGACTCCCAGGAGCAGAGCTATGTAGCGAGCCTGCAAGGCTGTGTGGTAAGCTTGGCCAGGGTTGGACCCTTTTCTCTGCCTGGAAGAGCCCTCTGACATTTGCAGAGCCCCTCAGCACATGCTTGCATCCCCAGGGTTTGGGATAGACTTGGGGGATGAGGCTTCACACGATGGGATGGGGATGGGGAGCATCCTCCCCTGGGCCCAAGAAGCTACCCTGGTCTTGGGGAGCGGGCAGGGATATGGCAGAGGACGGGTAGGCTCCAGGGGACACGGGGGAGGCCACCTCCCTGGAGGAGCCATGCAGAGCTGGAGACCTGGCTCCCACAGGGCTGTTGGGTGAATCAAGGAGCAACTGGAGCAGCGAAGGGGACAGCGGGTACTTTGGGAGGGTCCTTCAGGCCGACAGGCCCAGGGTTTCAGTGCCACTCAGCTGCTCCTGGTGCTCGTTTCAGCTGGACAATGAGTCCTCCATCACTGACACCATCTTCCAGTTCACCACGGAGGAGCTCTCCCTGCTGCCCCTGCGGGACCTGGCTGTCTTCCACAACGGCGACACTTCTCACCAGTTTGGTTTCACAGTCGGACCAGTTTGCTTCAGCTAAAACCAGTGACGCCCAAACTGAGCTGTCCGGTTCCCTCTCCACCCAAGAACTGTCCCGCTGGGCAATGCATGCAGAGGCAGGGGGTGGCACGGGGCTCCCACCTTGCTCCCCGGAGCTGCTGGTTCTCTTTTTGAGATATGTGTTTGTAGCTGCATTATGCCACAGACTACACTTCCTTCTGGAGTAGAAGAATATTGTTTACAAAGTCATTTCTCTATAAATTATATATATTATAAATATATATACATGAGAAGGTGCTAATTTAATGACTGATTGGAGGAGGCTCATATAATTATAACCACCAGGAACTGTCTGCTAAAGAAAAAAACAAAAAACAAAAGGCAAAAATACTGCCAGCCTGGGAGAAGGGGAAGGCAAGGGGCTTTTCTTTGCCTCAGTTAAGTGCACAGGTGCTTGGAGCCTCATGCCCCTGGGGCCAGGCTGAGAAGCAGTGCCTGCGGGCCCTGGCAGGCTGGGCTGGCTGGTCGGTGTCACGCTGCCTGCTCTCCACAGGGCAAAGCAACTGCAAGCTGCTGCCCACGGCGGCTGTGAGCCACTGTGACTCCAGCCCAGCCAGGCATCAGGGGCCAAAAAGGGGTAAAGCAAGCAAAACCCCCCAAGTCCTGGCTCTGGTTTGGGTCTGCAACTCCTGTGAGGGTCAGAGGGACTGTAGTGGTGGAGAGCTGGGTGCTATAGCATGACCGTGCTACACAAGGCAGCATCACCCTGCTCAGGCAGGAGCAGGAATTTAAGCTGTTTGGCTCCTGTGCTGAAGCACTGTTACCTATCACTTTATTTTTGTTGTTCCCAGCAGTGTTTCCCTTGCCTCTAATCGTCCTGCTGTCACTAGGCTCCTTGGCCACAGGCAGGTACGGGTGAGTCCCGAGGGCAGAGGGCTTTATGTGGGGCACCTGAGCCATAGCTGTATTACCAGCATCCCCATTTCACTGGTGCACAAGCCAAACCCTCCCCAATCTCAGCAGGCTTTGTGCTGCACCACTGGCTTTCTCAGCACCCTTCGCTGCTCAGGCTCTCATGCGGAGCTTGCCCGCCTTGCCCTGCAGCACGTGTGCCCAGGCTGCCCATGTCGTGTAGAGGTGCCAGTGCTGAGGTTGGGCATCAATAGCAGCACCTGTGGAGCAGTGTGGCCCATGGGACACAGCCTTTTCAGGGGGGCACCGTCCCTAGGGGGTGGTTTCAGCCATGCCACATCGTGATGTGTGCAAGCCGCAGTGCTCGGTTCCTGGGGTAGCATCTTTTTGTGGGGTGCAGTAGGTGTCCCTGTTGTGCTGTGTGTGTCCCCAGCTGGGCTGGCCAAGGGGGACAGGGGGCAGCACCCAGCCAACACCCACTTCCAGGCAGGGGCTGAGTGCCTTGGAAAGGATATCTCTGCTCTGGCTTTTCATTTCTGTTTGCTGTGACGCTCTGGGTGTCGTGTGGGGCACCCCTCTGTAAAACCACTGCCAGCTCTGCCCAGCAAGGGTGTGATGCTAGTCCTGGCCCTGCCCGCAGGCCCTTCCTCACCCCTGTGAGAACCCCTCAGTGCTGCTCCCTCACCTGCAGCCAGCTGTGGGGACATGCGGGCACATCGTCACGGGTGCAGCCGAAACCCCAATCCCTGCCATGCAGAGACTTCCCTCTCTGCATGAAAGGGGAAGAGGAGCCCTTTGCGGCCAGGCTGGCGGGGAGCAGGCAGTTCCTGCGCGCTGCATGGCTGCCTGCAGTGCAGGCAGAGGGGTGAGGCAGCGCCGAGGTTCTGGCGCATCCTGCGGATGTCGGGTCCTGGTGAGAGACACCCTATGTAGCAGATTGCAAAGGGCAAATTAAAATTCCATCTCAAGGCACGCGTTAGATCCTGGGGAGAGAAGCAGAGTGAACTATTACGTGAGAGCAAACATTTTTTCAGGGCAGAATTTTTTTTTTTTTTTACAAAAATTTTTTACAGCATTTTCTGCTGTGTTTTTGCAAAGGAAGAAAGCGGCACACACAGTCTGCACTTCACCTCGCCCACTGGCCATGCTGGCCACAACCCAGAGGAGTTTCAGCTGCCAGAAAGATTGTGTGTCCATTTTTTGATGGAAACTTTTGAGGAAAGATTGTAAAGAGAAGTAGCACGGTGGTGGGTTTATCCAATATTTTTCTTAATGCAAGCAGCAAACGCACCCTGAATAAATCCAGTTCCACGTCTCAGACCATGAAGAAAAATATATTCACTACCAAAAGCTTTTTTTCGCCTGCACCCCTCTCTTTCCTCCCCAAGCAGGGAGTTACACAAACACCCGCTGGCAGGCACTGGGTGCCTTTGTGGGCACGGGCACCCGTTTGCCCTTGGGGGAACAGAGGCAGGGGCAGCTCCCGTGCCCCCTCCCCCTGCTCCCCGGTGTCGTGGGGAGGGCAGAGTGTGCCAGCTAAGAGCGAGCTCCTGCGTGCCCTTGATAAAGGCGCAGCTGGGAAGTAAAGTTCTGCTTCGGTCTGTCCTGCCTCTCTCCGGGAAAGGCTGGGGATAAAAATACCTCCCAGCTGGGGCTGCAAGCACTCGGCGATCCCTGCTGCCGTGGGGAAAACCAGCAGAAACACTCAGGGGCGCTTTGAGGGGCCTTGCGCTGGTGATGGGAGCGTGAACTGGCAGGGAGTGAGCTGGGCACGGAGCGGGGAGCGAAGGGAACGCGGAGCCCCGGGGGGCCAGGCCCCCTCTTTCCCCGGGGACGNTTCCCCGGGCAGGGGGGGCGGCGGGGCCGGTGTGCGCCCCTGGCACGGCCCCGCAGCCTCTCCGGTGTGGGGCTGGGCGCAGCCTGGCTGTTCCCGTAAATCACCCCCCGAAACCCCGCGCCTCCCTGGGGACAAGCTAGCTTTAAAGGCTGCGGCATCGCCAGTCACGCTCCGGCACCGCGTCCTCCTGCCGGAGCTTCGCCCCGGTTCCCCCTTCGCCCCGGGGCTGCGGCAGAGCCTGCCAGCAGCGGTGGCTCCGGCGAGCTGTGCCCAGGGTGGGCTCCTCGCACCCCTGCGCACTCCCATCGCCCGTGGAGAGGCTGTGGCGGGTGCAGGCTTACACCAGGTCCGCGCAGCAGGAGCTCCAGCCGTGGCACGGGCCTTGGACCATCACCCTGAAGCAGGTTTGCTTCGTGATCTCAGCTCAGACGTGATGTTTAAAGCTACTGGGTCCCCCCCAGTTTGCTGGCACCAGCCCCCCCCCCAGCAGCATCCCTGCGAAGTCCAGAGGGTGGCTCACACTGGCTCCGAGGAGCATCCTGGTGTGGGGACGGTTCCCCAGGCCGCTGTGTCCCCAGCGTGGGGCTGCAGCTGGGGCTGGCTGGGGTGGCTTGTCACGCTATTTTGCACATGAGGGATCGGAGTGCTGCAGGAAGGCAGGCTTGTCCCTGTGTGCGGGGCTGGGTGTCCCAGTCAGACTGGAGCAGCAGGTCAGGATGCAGCCTGACACTGCTCTGCACAGGCGCCGCTGGTTTTTCACTTGACAGCAAAGAGTAACCCCAAAACGGCAGCGGATTAAGCCAATAAGTGCCCTTGTTGTGCACATGAGCAGAGGTAGTGCAGGATATTTTTCAGCAGCTTTATTCGCGCGTGCAAATACCTGCAAGGTGCAGAGGAGGAGCAGGGCGCAGCCTTACCTGGGCACCTGCTGAATCACTGCTGCGTGGGCAGGTGGGTGAGGACAGGACCGCGTCCCTCCGACCAATATCTCTGGGCCTGTCACTTCGCCCCGGCAGCGTAATTCCCCTCTTGCAAAGAGTGCAGCGATTTTTAGGACTTGCCCTCTTCACCTTCGCACACTGCATCTCACCCAGCAAGATGCTGTCTCCAGAGAAATGGACGAGAGGAAATGGCCTCATGTTGCCCCAGGGGAGGTTCAGATTGGATATTAGGAAACATTTCTTTACTGAAAGAGTGGTGAGGCATTGGAACAGGCTGCCCAGGGAGGTGGTGGAGTCCCCATCCCTGGAGGTGTTCAAAAAACGTGTAGATGTGGCACTTGGGGTCATGGTTTAGTAAGCATGGAGGTGTTGAGTTGACGGTTGGACTAGATGGTCTCAGAGGTCTTTTCCAACCTTAATGATTCTATTATTCTATGAAATCACGCTCTAGCATTGCTATAGGAGAGGGGAAAGGGGCAATTGGTCCAAGGAGCATCATTTTGGCGTCACGGCCACGCTGGGTACCCAAAGACACATGGCTTCACCCCAGGCTGGGAGACCTGGTGCAGTCACTTCAGTTCCCCTGTCCCTAAAATAGTTACCTGCTCCTTACACAGCACTGCAGACTTGTGAGTGAAGCCTGCAAAGGAGAAATAGCTTCATTTAAAGGCTAATTATCATTAATCTGTTGCCAAAGGAAGCTTAAAAGCCCGAGCCAATTACACGTGCTAATGTGCTTTGGGTAATGAGTGGCCGAAGGGTGTAATTAGAGCCTGTCTGTGGTGTGGACACCCAGTTACTGGATGGTATTTCTGGCCAAGCCCAGTCCTGTCAGCAGCATCTGCTGGTGTCCGTAATGGTGGGTATGTGCAGCCAAAGCCAGGTCAGTGCGGCAGAGGAGAGGATGCAAGCCCCACAAACACTACCTAGAGAGATTC
Source organism: Scopus umbretta (assembly GCA_013400535.1). Classification (NCBI taxonomy): domain Eukaryota; kingdom Metazoa; phylum Chordata; class Aves; order Pelecaniformes; family Scopidae; genus Scopus; species Scopus umbretta. Next base: position 28,387 of record VZTL01000812.1, read on the forward strand.
ACCAAAGGGAGAAGTTAAAAAAAAAAAAGGCAAAATTCCATTTTTTGTGGTAAAACAAGCAAGATCTGGCAGCTGTTGTATCAGCTCTGTATGCTGTTTCATTACACAAGACCAATACTTGCTCGTCCTGTTTCAGCGTGATAAAGGGGGTTTGATGCCTTTGTAGGTCCCAGCAGCCCCAGGTCAGACGGACAGTGCTTGGACAGGTATTCTTCTGCCAGGGTGCTTTGGCCTGTCCCAGCAATGCAAGAGAAACCCCTGGGAGGCAGAGGAAAGCAGAGAGTGGCCTGGGCTCTGACCACCAGCTGGCTTTGCTTCAGGCTGTGGACGGTGTCCACCAGCCTCCGTCTGTCTCCCATGGACCTTCCCTTCTCAAATCCGGGCTAATGAAGTCCTGGGCTCATGTCTCTTTATCGCAGGGGTAAACTCTGGCTTTTTCTCAACAGCCCAGACACTCACAGGAGCAGCTGCTAGAGGTGAAAATTGTCCTGCTAGAAGTCAAGGGAAGAGTTAAGCCTGGTCAGCGTGACTGTGATTTTCAGTGCAAGTTCCTCTTCCTCTGCCAGGAATTGGGGAAAAAAATTGCACCATTTGTTAAAACCCTGGCTGACCATCGGCATCAGCGTTCAGCCCTTTGGGGTGGTGGGTGCATGGATCCTCTGAAGATGTGGGCACCCCAGCCCTGTCTGCCCCATTACCCTGAGCCAGTTCCTACTGCTGCCCTTTCCTTGGCCTCTCTTCCAGATGTCCTTCTACTTCTCGGACACGGCAGTGCTACTTTTTGAATTCTGGAGCGTCCACACCCCCGCAGGTAGGCTGCCAGCCCCAGCCCAACCCCAAGACACTCATCTATCCGTCCATCCGTCTGCCACCAGCTGTGCTTTCCACCCAGGGAAAAGGTCGAGGGGCAGAGAAACAAACAGTGGCTCTGCATTTCTGGCAGGAGCAGTGGCAGCAATGGGCTGGGGGACGGGGAGCAGGGCTCCTGCCCAGCATTAGCGGTGGAGCACTTACTGCATGGAGGGGGTCAGGGCAGAGCCGTGGTGGGCTCCACATGTCACTGGCCTCAGAGCTCAGAGGGCACTGCCTGTTTTTGGCTGACTCTCTCCCACCCTGAAGAGCAGGACCGTGCCCTGGTAATACCCCGGGCAGGAGTCGGTCCTCCCAAGCTGAGAGCAGCAGGCAGGGAGGTGCGGGAAGTATCCCCAGCTGAGGCCTGCTAACCTCCCCTAAGTCACTCAGTGATGGCTCAGCTTCCCATTTTCTTTTGCACTCTTTTTTTTTTAAAAAAAAAATTATTGTCCCAGCATCATATTTTAACCCCCACAGTTTTGTGGAGTTGATGCAAAGATACTTATTTTTGTCAGAGCAACCCCCTCCAACAAATACTCCCTAGGAATTTAGAGGAGGGATTGGGCTAAGTACGCCATTTGCCAACACATCACAAATCTGCTGCCTGTCACTCCAGCCCAGCCCCGATCCCAGGAGCCCTCTGTTCCTTCCACCTTATCCTATGGATATGTCCAAGTGCTCTGTGCCGGGACCTGCCACCCCCACACCCCCGCTCCCACTGGTGTGTGGCGATGGGCAGTGGCAGGATGTTTCTCGTGCAGGGATGGTGCTCTCGGTGCTGGTGATCCTGCTGCTGTCGATGCTTTACGAAGCCATCAAGATGGGCAAGGCCGTGCTGCTGCGGCGGGCGCTGCTGGCTCTGCCCCGCAGCCTCAGCCGGGAGTCGCTGGCAGAGCCGGAGGAGGGGGGCACCGGCCCTGCGCAGGGCAGGTACCGCAGGGTCCCCTTTGCGCCCGGCTGGCAGGGCCGCGGGGGGGCTCAGGGACGGGTGTGTGGCCCCCAGGCCAGCACAGGAGGGAAGAAAGGCTGCCGTGGAGTAATGGGCTCCCAGGAAAGGGGGATGTGAACAGCCTTGGGAGGTGGCTCTGGGGGCATCTCAGCCCCTCCAGGTACTTTGGGAGATGTCGTGGGTGTTTTGCTGTTGTCTTAAATGCTCACATTCCTCCAGGAGCCACCGTGGGTGCAGGAGGGTCCTCGTGGTTTGGGGATGGGCACAAGCAGTGGGTCAGGCACCCCAGCAAGGCTGGCCCAGGCGTTTCTGTCCCAGCACAAGCCATTGGAGCCAAGTCCTGGGTTTCACCTCTTGTATTTAATCCCAGACCACGCCTGAGGCTGCTCTTACTGCCAAACTCTTAATAATATCCTCTCTGTTCCATTGGAGCGGGATTTCCCGCTGCACTGCTGTTGCAACCCCCATTCCTCTCCTCACTCCCCAAACCCATCTCTGGCTACGCCGGGATGCTGGCGGCAGGGGGAGATGCTGGCTGCCCCGGCCCCTCCCTGATGGGGTTTCCCATCTTCTTCCGCAGGTGGTTTCGGTACCATATCAGCCAGACGCTGTTCCACGTGGTGCAGGTGGTGCTGGGCTACATGGTGATGCTGGCCGTCATGTCCTACAACGCCTGGATCTTCCTCGGGGCCATCGCGGGCTCCACACTGGGCTATTTTGTGGTGTACCCCCTGCTCGGTCGGGGCTAGGCTCCCCCAGGATGGTGGGTGATGTGCTTCACACCTCCTGCTACTTTGTCTGGAATAGCTGCTGTCACTTCTGCTGGGTCTGTCCTTGCCCCTGTGCTGTGCAGGACACAGCACCCCAGGGACTTGCTGCGGGGACCCTCGGTGTTGGACGGGCTCAGGTGTGGAGGCGCTGCGGAAAGGGAGCCCCATGGCCAGCAGTCTGCCACGCTGCCACCGCCACCGTCCTTGGCTGGTGGCTGTCCCCCGGCTCTCAGGGAGCTTTGGCTGGGTGATGACAGCAGGGGCACGCTGGACATTTCCTCCCACACACACTTTTTGGGGGGCTTCATCCTGTTTGGAACCGGAATGGTTCAGTTACCTGCTGGGGAAGGGGACATGCTAGGGACAGGCACCCCTGCCCTCCTGCCCAGAGCTGCCCTGCACCAAGCCCCTCTTCACACAGTGCCTTCTGGGGATAACGGGGGTCCTGCTGCCCCCCGCCCCTTGCAGTGCTTCAGGGATGGGGACGGAGCAGCCCCCGAGCTGTCGGTGTGGCCATGCCGAGGGGAAGCTGCTGCTGCGGGTGCCTCTTGCTGCTTTCTCGGGACACCCCTTTTAATAAAATCATCTCAGTCGTTCGACTACTGGCTCATGTTGCTGCTGGGTGGTCTCAGGATGTGACAACCCCAGCCACAGTGGGAGTGGGGATCCCCAGCCCCACTCCTCCAGCACAGCCCTAGGGGGGTGGTTCAGGAATAAGGACGCTCTCCTCTGGCTTTAAATAAAGCTTTTCCATTTTATTAATTATTATAAGCATATTTTTTAAACATTTGTATAACTTTCTTAATAAAATATCCTGGAAGAGACGGGTTTTAAGTTCCCAAAGCAAGGCACTTTGGGGGGCCTCCCCAAGTGGGTTAGGCTGGGCACCCCCCTTCAGAGGCAGAAACAGCGGCACCTAAAATACAGGGGTGCTGGTCCCTGCTCCGTGCACGCACACACGTGTCTCATGCTCACGAGTCCTGCCAACCCCCACCAGCTCAGGGGCTTTTAGCATCTCTGCGTGGGGGCTGCACCGGTTCCGTCCCCCTCCCCATGGCAGGCAGGGCTGCTGGGGGTGCCAGCAAACCGCTGCTAAGACACCAGCTCTTTGCTCGACCATCACTGCAGGGGCCAAAACCTGCAAAGCTCGAGAGCTGGAGAAATCATCCGTGCATGGTGCTGGGGAGCTCCCAAGGGCAAGAGCTGGGATCCCTCCGCTGCACAGTGAGCCTGAGCCCAGAGGCAGCCCAGTCCTGCCAGGCAAAGCTGGAGACACTGTGTGAGTGCCACCACCTTCCCCTGTAAGTTTTTACTTTGAACTTAAATAGCTGCTAGAAGAACCTAAGGCGAGGGTGGGCGCTGGGTGCTGTGAGCCCAGCCTGGGTGCTGTGAGCCTGTCCCAGCTCTCACCCTATCGGCGGCAGCAGTTTGAGCCACCCGGTATTGCTGTATCCACACCATGCCCACGGCTGCTCATGTGTTTTTTCATCATCCCGTGCCCCCTGCTCCCACTGGCACTCCTGGAGCCAGCTGGGTGGGATGGCGATGGGCAAGCTCCCAGAAAACTCCCCAGGCTGGGGCAGGCCATGACCCCTAGGGCAGCTGGAAGCACCCTGCACACCCATCCGGAGTGGGGCTCGTGCCAGCCCCAGCACCCCAGGCAGTTGTGCTGGGGGAGGGGGTGGGACAGATAAAGCATCTCTTCAGTAGAAAAGAAGACAGTAAGGCAGAAGAAGGACAGAGCAGAGTGCAAGGGGTGCCCCGGGCCGGGCCAGGGCCTCCCCCAGTCTGACCCAGTTAGGACCAGCTGGTTGTGGCCAGCCCTGCAGAGCAGCAGGGACCCCCCGGCTAGGCAATAAGGTCTCGGTGTCTCCCATCCCCTCCCTCTCCTGCGGCACTGCTCTCCATCCCTGACAGCGCAGCAGGTTCTATTCCCCCTACCCCAACCCCTGGTGTCACCAGGGCCAGTCCATGGCCGGGGGCGGCCCAGGGCTAGAACTCGGTCTGCAACCCCTCGCTGCTCTCCGTCGTGCCCGTGGGCTGCGGAGGGCTGCACTCACTGCCCCGGGGGGCCACCTCCTCACCCGTCTCCTTGTCACTGGGCTGGTGGCAAGCCGTCCCAGCAGACGGTGATGGGATCTCAGCTCCAGGTGCAGGTGATGCTGGTGTGGCATGGGGCACCCTGGCCTCTGATGGGACATCAGCTCTGGGTTTGGGTGATGCCAGTGAGGTGTGTTGCACGCTGGCCCCTGATGGGACGTCAGCTCTGGGCACAGGTGATGCCAGCATGGGTGACGCTGGTGTGGCATGTTGTACCCCAGCCCCTGATGGGACCTCAGCTCCAGGGACAGGTGATGCCTGTGCAGCATGTTGCACATCAGCCCCTGATGGGACTTCAGCTCCAGGCGCAGGTGATGCCGGTGTGGCACAAGGCACCCCATCCCCCTCACTGGCTGGATCTTCGCAGGGGGCATCACCTGGGACAGACCCTGCCACCACCGTCACCTCCTTGGTGGCACCACTCTCCTGCGTGGTGTCGGTACCATTTGTCAGCCGCTCCTCTGCCTCAACGCCGTCCCCGAGGTTCTCCTTTGCCAGCGCCTTCCGGATCTCCTCCACCCCATCTGGGGAGCTTGGCGGTGCCCCGGGGTCCGGCTCCTCTGGCTCCTGCAGCTCTGGGGAGCTGGGCTGCAGCAGCGCCTCAGTGCCCACCTCGTAGGGTAGGACCCCCTCGTCGTCTTGGATCACTGACACCACTTGCTTGGCTCTGCGGCGCTTGTCAGCGGCTGGCTCGGCCTCAGGCTGCCCGCTGTACTCCTCGCCCCAGTCAATGGGGATGCCCTCACCCAGGAGGTGCAGGTTGGGATCGCTGTTGTGCATGACCATGCTGTCACGATACAGGTTGTGCTTCCGCTGCACAGCCGCCTCCTTCACAGCTGGGGGAACCGAGAGGAATGTCAGATGGGCACAGGGCAGCACCCGCCAGGCTTGGGCACTTTTCCCAGCTGCCCCCTTGGGTGTAGGGTGCAGGAAGAGATGTCTGGAGCCAGGCGGAGGGCTCAGCATCCCACCCACTGCTCAGCCCTGCCAGTGGGAAGGCTAGGTGGGAAAGCTGCTCCTGGTACAGCCCCAGCACCCTGCATGGGGTCACCCCCTCCTTTTACAACCCCCAGCACCCTGAATGGGTTCATCCTCTCCTTTTACAACTTGGTGTCACTCCCTCCTCATACAGCCCCCCAGCACCCTGTGCATGGTCACCCTTCCTTGTATAGCCCCCAGCACCCTGCTCAGGATCAGCCCCTCCCCTATAGTCCCTAGCACCCAGCACGGGCCCTCCGGGTGCTGCTAAGCCCAGGCTTGGCTTGCACCCACTCCACCACCCTAGGGTGTTGGAGCCTGCCTCAGGCTCAGAGCTGAGCTGGTCCAGGCTCCCTGGTGCAGCAGGACCCTACCTTGCATGATGTCTTTCATCACCGACTGTAGCACAACCTCTTCATAAGTGTTCTCCACCAGGATGAAGCTGGCAAAGTCCTCAAAGATCAGCTCCTGAAACTTGGCTAACTCCTGCCACGGGGGAGAGAGCGCTCAGCGATCGCTCAGCCCAGGGGGATGGGAGGGAGGGATGCTCCAGCCCTTTTGTGAGGGGTGGGGTGGGGGGGTGGGGTGTCATGTCCCATCCCATCCATCCCCACCCCCCCACGCTCCCCCAAACTTTAGCTTCTTACCCCCTTGCAGGTTGGTGCCAGCTTTTTCAGCAGGAAGGGGATGGTGATCTGCAGCAGGGCCTCCCTGAAGAACTTCTTCCGCACAGTGCTGCTGTCATAGTCATATTTCTGCAGGGCGAGCGAAAGGGCAGCCCTGGGTCAATGAGAGCTGTGGGCTGGCAGCTCCCCTGCCCACAGGCACAAGCCCCTGTGGTTTGGCACCCCCAATGATTTGCACAGGCATGAACAGGTTCCTCTGCCCCTTGCATCCTTCTCTCCAGCTGCTTCCCAGGGTGCCTGAGCCTGGGTAGAAGCCAGTTCCTCCACTGCTGTCTGCAGAAGGGTTTTTGGGCCAGTCTCAACCCCGGGTGGCTTATACAGTGATGCATGTGGTCAGAGGGGACCTGGCTCCTCCAGGTGATTTCCCACTTGCCTGCCCCACATTCCAGCAAAATGCATGAAAATCTCAGTATAAAGAAGTATTTCCCCAGAAGACTTTTGTTAAAATTAGTAAGGTCACTCCTGGCCTTTTGCCGGGCTTCTGGTCCTTTGAACAAAGCTACTGAAGGCCACCAAAGGCCCTGACCCACCGCCCCTCACCTTGAGCACCCTCTCAAGGATGCGCTGGATGGACTTGCACAAGTCGTCTTTGCCCTGCAGCTTCCCCAGCTCCTGATGGAGCAGCGTCTCAAACGTGTACATGGCGTCGTCCATTTGCTGTGAGCAGAGGCAGACGGTCAGCACCGGGGCAGGAGCACTCAAAGGGACCAACCATGGGGGTGGGTAAGGGGGTCTTTTGGGGCACTGCCACAGCAAGATGAGCCTTCACACTGGCAAGGTCCCCAGCATCCCAGTGTGGCATCCACAGACTCCACCCTGAGGACCAAGGGTCCTGGGGGAGGAGGGTGCCCAAAGCTGCTTTGCACTCCCCCTTCTATACCCCGCTCCAGGTTTGGCTGGATCAGACCCCAAAATTGGGCTACTGGCCTTGCTGGTGCCAGTGGGCTTGGTGGCAAAGGGGCAGCTGTGCCATGACACCCAAGCCTGGGTGCTGAGTCCATGCTGGAAGGGTGCCCCACGCTGCTTCCCACCCATGGGCTCCCTCCCTGCTTGGGCTCCAGACCAAAGGGGATGGCCAGATCCATCACACACCCTTAGCTGGGTGCCAATGACATGAAGGTCCCTGAGACAGGACAGACATTGCGGCCAAATCCCTGCCTGGGTTGGACCAGCCTGGGTTCCTCACTCTGCCTCGGCTCCCCAGCCCACTGGGCTCAGGCCAGGGGAACACAGGAGGACCTCAGTCCCCATCCCACCTGTCTCATGTGGATCTGGGCCCTCTGCTTGAAGACAGATGTGCTGGAGACATCAAATCGCTGCTGGAGACCCTCCAATTTCAGCTGGTCCATCTTCTCATAGCATGACTGCATCTTGACGGGGTGGAAGGCCAGGTGGGAAAGCTTCTCCATGTACTGGGGATGAAACCAAGCTCAGCAGGGCAGGACAGCCTTCCGCACACTTGGGGCTGGGACATGCCACCCCATACAAGCCACTGCAGCCTGCACTACCACACGGGCTTCATCTCCAAGTATCTTCTCATCCCAGTGTCCCCCAGTGCCATCTGCATCAGGGACAGCAGCAGGACTGACCCTACCACCCGCAAGCCCACCAGCCAGCAAGGAGCATTGTCAGGTCTCACCTCCACCAGCTTCTCCAGGCCACCCTCGTTGACAATGTTCATGTTCATGTCTGTCACCTCCTTGAAGAACACCTCCCGCACCTCAGCAAAGCCCTGGCTTGTGGGGGTCATCAGGGCTTCCAGGATGGAGGAGATGTAGGGCTGGACGTGATTACGGACACAGACCTCCGCTTTAGGGAGGACGAATGCTGGGCAGAGAGTGGGGGTAAGCATGGTGAGGCTCCTCCGCTACCCTTCCAGCTCTGCAAATCAGGCTGTAAACCCACCCTAGGGAGGGGGACCTGCCCCTCTCCCCACACCCATCCAGGAGAGGTTTCCCAGACTTGCAGGACAATGCAAGAGGTTCTTGCAAGAGGTCCTCGGTCTGTATTGAACCTGTTCCTCCCCCACTGCCTTGACGGGAGATCACTGCCCACCTTGTCCCACACCTCCTGGGACAATACCAATGAGGACATGCACCCTGGCCACTGCGGCCGCTGGCATCTCCCCAGGGCCCCTCAGGCCGTGCCAGCAGAAGCCACACTGCACCCCAGGAACAGCCACACCTTGGTGAAACAGTGGTGATGCCACACCAGGAGGCCGTCACAGACACAGCTACACACATGCATATCCACGCGTCTCCCGGCAGGGCTGTACCTCGGATCTTGCTGGCCAAGTGCTCTTTCGAAGTGATGATCTGGTCCATGTCTGTGCGGATAGTGCTCTCCATCTGGGGCCGCTCCTGTTCACACTTGGCCATTGCTGCATCATACTGGGCCTTCGTCTGCTCATAGACAATCCTATAGACGGCATCTGAGATCTGTCAAGAGAGAGATGGGGTGGTCAGCTGCCCTCCACACCTCCTGCTGCCCCCGCTAACCATTGCCTCCAGCACCAGATGCCTGCAGGACCTGTCAAGCCTTTGCCCATGCCCTGGCCGGATCCCTTCTTGCGGCCTGGCAGTTGGTTTTCCACAGCAGGGTCCCCCCCAGCTGGGTGAGGTGAAGTCCGCACAGTGCAGAACCTGCTTCAAAGCGGTACTCAAGGGGACAGAGCTGAGCACTGCCTTGGTCAGCCAGTGTGCCCTAGGCAGGTCTGGGGATGTTGCAAGTCCAGGGATGCAGCAGGTCTGGGGATGCTGGATGTCCAGGGATGCTGGTCATCCAGGAATGCTGGTAGTCTGGGCAGGAGAGCCCCTGACCCCGTTTGAAACCTGTGACCTGCCCTACTCAACCTGCATGGGGTCTCAGCAGGCAACCCCATGAGTGGGATGGAGCCGCTCACTGAGGCTTCATGCTCACTTTGCAGCCAAACGCCATGATTTCAGGGCTGGGGGGGAGGCAGAGCCGTGCACCCCTCCCTCGCTTGGGCTTCCCAGCTTTGCATCTAAGACCGCAGCTGCCGAAAAAGCAGCATTTGTGCGTTTTTAGGCTGCTCCAGTGGCATGTTATGAGGTTGGTGGTAATTATCTATTGGCTTTTAAGGTTTTAATAGGCAGTTTTGAAGAGCCCTCGGTCTTCCACAAGGGTTCGGGCTGGATTTAGCCTGTGCTGTTCTAAAAATGGCTTGCTAAATATAGCTGGGACAGGCTTCGCTCTGGGGCTGGGCTTCCTCCTGTTTGCTTCCCTTGCCCCAGGGATACAGCCGCGCAGGCAGAGATGGGCAGGGCTGCTTGCAGGGGCACAAGGAGCTTTAAAAAGCCACAGTGGAGAATAAGGACGGCTTCTTTGGCAGGGGCCAGGAGAGGGGGCGATGCAGGGGGTGGTGCTGGCTCTGACCGGCAGGAAAGCCAGTGGGCACTGAGCCCAGGGGGAAGGGAGGCAGCAGCGCGGCCCCCAAAGCAGAGGCAGCGCAGGTAGGGGGAGGGCAAGCGACGATGATCCCCCCCCGGCAGCCCCAGCCCCACACCTGGATCCAGGTCCGCTGGCGCTCCTGAGCCTTGCCCTTCAGCCGGGGGCCGATGGTGGTCCTCAGCTCGGGGAGCAGCTCCTCCATCACTAGGTTGCTCAGGACCTGTGAACACAGGAGGCTTTGGGGACCCTGCTCAGCCTGCACCCCCCACCCTAGCCTCAGGGGGACAGGTCCTCACCTGGATTTCGTTGCCACACAGCATGTCCCAGGTGCCGTACTGCTCCTTCGACTGGCGGTACATGCGGACGGCGTCTGTGAAGGCTGGAGCCTCCACTTTGGAGTCCTCAGAGATCCCTGGGGAGGGGATGGCAGGGGGAACGAGTGAGCAGCCTGGCACCGGGAGCAAGGGGCAGCCCAGCTGCTTGCAACACCCCAGCCCATCTTTGCAGGGGGTCCCTCATATCCCACACGCCCTCGGACCCACACAGGGAGCCCAGGGCTGTCACTGGCACTGGGGCATCCCATCCCAAGCCCCTGTCTCTAACTGGGCAGGGGGCAGTAGTCTCTCCCAGCCATGCCAGTGGCTGGGGGGGGCTCCCACTCTGTCCACAGACTGATCTCCTCCAGAGCTGGACCAAGGGCAGGGAGGCACCCAGAAGCAGGGGCTCGGCAGGATGGGGGGGCTCAGTGACCCTCTTGATAGTGCATGGGGACCCCAGGACTCAACAAGCCCCAGTGGCACCACAGGAGCAGGGGGACAGCAAACCCCGATGGTGCCGGAGGACTCAGGGCTTGGCAAGCCCTGATGGCACAGCAGGGGCTCAGCAAGATTCGGGGTTCAGTGAACCTCAATGGTACATGGGAACCTAGGTCCTTAGGAAGCTCTTAAGGCCTGTTAGGAGCAGGATGGGGCTCAGCAAGCCCCCATGGTGCATGGGGACCCAGGGGCTTGGTGAGCCCCAAAGGAACAGCAGGAACAGGGGCTCACCAGTAGGGGGGGGGCTCAGTAAGCCCCGATGCTGCATGGGGCCCAGTGAGCCCACCAGCACGATAGGATAGGGCGGCTGGAGGGGCTTGGAGGAAAGGGGTTCCTGCAGGGAGCGGAGCAGTTCAGGAGGAAGAGGAAAGTTTCCAAGAGGTGTCGGGGCTGAGTCAGGGCCCCGTCTCAGAGCCAGCCCTGCAGGAGACATGCTGGGCTCCGGCCCATTCAGCTGCCCCCGAGATGTCACTGCCGTGAGTCACCGCTGCACGGCTCATGAGGCCACCAGCAGGAGGGGGGCTCGGCTGTCACCCCCACCCTCCCACAGCACCCATCAGGAGGAGGGGCAGGGTGCTGGGAGCCCACAGCCACGTGCCAGGAGGAGGAGATGGGGGTAGCAGACAGGCAGGACAGCCTGGGAGCCTGCTGGCACGTGTATGGCACACATATCCCTGCCTCATCCCAGCCTCTCCACGGTCTGGCTGCAGAGGCGCCTGCCAGCCAGAAACACTCTTGGGAGCAAACCCTCCTGGCACCCCGATTCCCCTCCCCACACCTAGACCTCTGGCAGGAGGGAGGTGGGATGGGACCAAGCCCAGGGTGGCTGGTGGTGGCTGTGCCCCGTGCCAAAAAGCCCCCTGGCAAAGTCACCCTGCTGCCAGAGAGTATCCCTGCAGTGATGACAGCAGAGGGTCACAGCATGGCCCTGGACTGCCCAGCAAGCCAGTGTCCTGGGGAGACGCAGCCAGGGGTGGTTTCTCCCTTCCCAGGAGGGAAAGCCCGGGGTAGTGAGCGTATCTTTTCCAAAGCATACAGATTTTTCTAAGATGATTACATTTAACTCCAAGCCTAAGCAGCTTTTCCTAAGGGGCAGCTTAATGTACAGGGGAAAAAATGATGAGAAAGTTAAGTCTGACCCTTTCTTAGTACTTGGTGGGAGTGGGAGCCAGAGCAGGCTGAGCTTCAGGGGCCAGTGCTTCTCCATCCACGGCTCCTTGCACCTCAGCATCACCTCCTGGGTGAGACAGCCTGGTACAGGCTCCAGTTCCCCACCAGAGCTGCTATGGCCAAACCTCATCCTCCAAATCATGTAGAGAGTGGCGCAGGATTCACTCCGCAAGAAGCCACCTGGGTCTGCCCCACCAGGGTCACTCATCCCTTGCTAAGCCCAGGAGGGCAGTGGGCTCCGGCTGCAGGGACCTGTCCCCAGCCCTGTGCCCTGCCCAGGGACAAGCAGACAGGGCTGGTTGCAAGAAGCCACCGTGCCCCTTCACAGGGTGAATTTAATGAGTTTGCTTCATTAATATGCAGCTTATTAAGCACTGATCTGAGCTCGCCTTGTCAGGGATGGGAAGCAACCGCCCAAGCCTGAGCCCTATCCTTCAAAGGCTTCTGGGGTGATGGTGCACCGCAGAATGGGAGTACCCAACACCAGAGAGTGATGCTACACCTTGACTTTGAAAAAGTCCACCCTGCTCACAGCAAAGAATAATCTCCTCTTTCCAGGGGAACGGTGCTGAAGAAGAAACGTGAGTTTGAAGCTGTTTTTTTTTCCCAAAACACAGCTGAACGGGGCAGCCTGCCCACAGTAAGGGGCAAAAGCCAGTGGGGTGGGTGGGAGCTGCTCCAGCCCCTCATGCCACCACAAGGGCAAGGGGGCCATCTCAGAGCAGCCAAGGGCACCCAGGCTCCAGGGAAACCAGGCTGGACACCTGCATGAGGAATATGTTGCATGTCCCTGGTCCTTACAGAAGAGCTGGTGTTACAAATATACAGTCTTAAAAAGGGAGGTGAAAATTCCCACACTAATCACAACCGGAGACAAAAACAGAGCTTCTAATTTAGGAAAAAAAAAATAAAAATTGCTCAACAACAACAAAAGAGCTTTCATGGGATTTGAAACAGTATCTCAGACCTCGCAGGAGCAGTCAGGGGCAGAAATGGAGCTCGGGAGGGAGCTTTCTCACAGAGAAACCCAGGCTGCAGAAATGAAGAAACCCACCAGCACTGAACCTTCCCTGGGCCACTGCCCACCCCTGTACGTTTTTTTCATCACATGATGAGGAGAAGGAGAGGGAGTAGAGGATTTAATGGCAGAACGCTGGTTGGCATTGGGGATGGTGGAGGGGCTCACATCTCTCCTCCCACGGCAGTGCCCAGCAGCCAGGGGTGGGGGGAATTAAGGATAAATAAATTAATAAATTGCTCTTTGTTAGTACGAGAGATTGATTCCTCTTTTATTACGAGCTGGTTTTGCTCACAGAACCCCAGCTTTGTGGGTCCAGCCAGCAAGCACAGGGGGTGCTGGGGTGCTGAACTGCATGCAGCAATGATGCTCCAGGCACATCCCAGCGGGATGAGCAGCTGGGGAGGGGGGGTCCACTGCACCCAGCCCTCCCGAAAGGAGCCCACGCCCCAGCCCACCAACAGTGCATGGATGTGTTTTGCAGTGAGGAGCACCAAAAGGAAGGGAAAGATTTCAGATTTAAAAGCGTTTAGATTTAATCCAACATGGGAGGATGGAAACCTCCACTGAAATCCAGGCTCCGGATCCAACCCCATTACTCTGGTCCCTGAACAGTAGCTCTGGCAAAATCAGGGCTACACACAGCTCCAAGGAGTGAAAGAAGCACTAAAAAAATAAGCAGCGTTGCTGTTTGCCCACTGAAGACCCGATTTTGAGCAGGTTTCAGCGCTGGCACCTCCTTCCCCAGGAAACTTCTCACCATCCAAAGCACTGCTGAGACCTGGGTCGCAGCCCAGGAGCACACAGGCCACAGCCAAGCAGGAAAATCGTGTTTTCCTGCCAGAGTATCGCTGACATGGGAGGCAGGCCCTGCCTCTGTCCCGGCCCCACGCAGGCCCGCACTCCCTCTGCCAGACGGAGCCTGGGTGGTGCCGGTGGGGTGGGGAGCAGGATGGTGGGGCTGGGAGTTTTGATGACTTTAATTACCAAATATTTTCTGCCTTGGGGTGGAAAATAGTCATCAGGGCGTCTCTTAAGCCAGGCTCTGTGCTGGCTTCTGCAAATGCTGCCTGCCCTGGTGCAGCCATCGCAGTAGGATGAAGCTGGGTACAGGGATGCACCGGACGGCTGGATCCCTCCTGCTCCCCACCCTTGCTCAGGAAGAGGATGAGATGCTTAATGATGCTTAACAGCTCCCAGCCCATTCCTCCTCTTGACCCTCACATCATAACCTTTGGCCCAAAACCCAACCCAACCACCACAGGGTCCCCAACACCCTCTGCGGAGCAGGAGAACTATGCTCTCCCCCCCCCGAAGCCCCCATGTGTGTGTCCCCAGCATCACTCACCATTGTTGCAGTGCCGCACGCAGTCCTGGAAAACCGCCCGCCATTTCTCCTGCTCCTTGCCTGTCATCACGCAGAAGTAATAGTGCCGAGCGTAGGGGTGCCAGAGGATGAGGGGGAAATCCGTGGGGCACTTGAGGATGGGGGAGTGCCCTGATTTGGGTGTCACGCCTGCAGGTGGGGAAGGATGCTTTGAGGAGGGGATGGGGCAGGACAGGGATGGGAATGCTGCAGGCTCAGGGGTGTCCATCACCTCCAGCAACTGGGGCTAGGGGTGCAGCAGGGGCACACAAGACCCCTCGGCTCTTTTCCAGTGCCTTTGCTGTGAGTTCTACCAAAAACACGGGGCAAAAAAAGTGCAAAGAACCTCGTTCTTCCAAAAAGGAAATCAGAAGTGAAAAAAAAATAAATAAAAATCATTATTTCCAGAGTGAAACTCTCCCCAGAGCTGCTGGCTTGACCCTGCTGTCATCGTGCCTGTGCCCTTAACTGGCAAAGGGCTCGCTGCCCTACACAAGCTGTTTCAGCAGCTCCTGCTCTGCTCCCTGGGGGCTGTCCTGGCCCTTAGGGATCCAGGGCAGGAGGACAGTGAGTGGGGTGGTGGCTGGTCCTCCTTGGGAGTCTGGACAGAGGAGCAGGAGCTGCTGCCTTCGCCCAGCACTCCCTGGGAAAGGGAGGCAGGAGCAGCTTGGGGCAGCTCTCAGAGCCACAGACACATTTTCCTTCCTTGCCCAGCAGCTGCAGCTGGACCCAGCAGCAGACACCTCACACTGGCCCCTATGCACCATGGGGAGAACGAGGAGCTGTTCTCCTTCCCTACTGCCCCTCACCCTGAAACCACCCCTTCCCAAAGGTCCCTACGGACACCCACACCCCAAAAACACCCCTTCCAGAAGGTCCCCAGGGATGCTACATCCCAAACCCACCCCTTCCAGAAGGTCCACAGGGATGCCCACATCCCAAAATCAACCCTTCCCAAAGGTCCCCAAGGGATGCCCAGCAGCATGGAGGTGCAGGGGACCCTGAGCATCTTTCCTCGCCCCGCAGCCACCAGGACCACTCACCAGGCAGGCTGCTGTTCACCAGCTCCAGGTACCGGTCCACGGAGGTGAGGATCTTGTAGCCAGCGCTGTTGACCAGTACGCGGGGTGGCAGGTCCCGATCATAGGCCTGAGCAGAAAAAGGTGGTCATGGATGACAGGTAGCACGGCCACGCCCCCGCAGCGATGGGGTGTCCCCCTTTGAAGCTGTGCCCACCAGAGATAGGTGAAAGGGTGATGCCCCTCACCAGTTTGTTCTCGTAGAGGATCAAGCCGTAGTTGTGTGGGACCACACAGAAGCGGTTCCTCCACTTCTTGTTCTCCTCGATGTACTGGAAGAGGTTGCCCGAGTAGATGACATGGTCCTCCAGTGGGACCTGTGGGGAAGAGACACACAGTGGGTGGCTTGGGGGGCGCAGAGAGGGGGCAGCTGGGTACCCCTCCATCCCGTGGCCACAGCTTGGCCCAGGGAGCTCAGCAAGGTCCGTTCATGGTGGTTTGGGCGGGGTTTTCTGCATTAGGGCTATGCTGAAGGTCTCCATTTTCACAACTGGATTATCTCCTATAGCATTGCAAATTTTGGTGGGTGCATCTGGGTGACAACCTAGGGGTTTCCACATACACAGCCCTAGAAAACCTCAGAGGGGCTGCTCACACAGCAGTTGCAGGTGGTGGTGTTCACCATGGTGGTAGCCACACCTTTGTCCCTGGCATCCCCTTCCTGGGAGCTACACCAAGCTCAGCTGAGTAACCTGAGCTCTCTTGGCTGAACAACAGGTTGGAGCAGAGCCCTTCAGCATCTCTTCCCAAACCCAGCTACTGCAATTTCCCTGGCTTGGGGCAGGCAGGAACACACATGGTACTGCTCGATAGCAGCCATCAACCAGAAGGTCCTGCCAGGGTGCAGGTCAGAGGCAAGCTGCAGATGACAGGAACCAAGCCCTGCCTTAGCATGGTCTCTAGATGGGACATGTAAGAAACCACCCTTCAGAGCCCAGCACCAGACGATGCTTAAATGCTCTGGACTTCGTGGAGGACCAGCAACAGGAACAGACTGAGGACATCCCACGCCCCCGAGACCCCCCTGGCTGAGCAGCCCCTCACCAGCTCTGCAGAGCCTTTTGGCCTGCACGCCGGCAGTGTTTATTTATGCCATCCAAACATAGGCTGGCTGAGTGAGCCAAGAATTTGTCCCAAGAATTTTTATGATCCCAGGAATATAAACAAGAGCCGAGAGCTCTTGTGAGGGCAGGAGTGTGCGGCAGCCACCTCTCCTGCCATGGCCACCCACCATCCACCAATGGTGGCCATCAGGATGGACCAGCCAGGGTTTGGGTCCCACCACGCACCCAGCACCAGGACCTTTCCCGCTCCTCTCCCTGCTCTGTCCATCTCCTGGTCCACAGGCACCCCATTGCCTTCCCGAAGCCCCACACCGCTCCCTGACCCCACACCCCCTTGGGTGGTTGGGAAGTCTGAGAGGAACTTGGCTCAGTGAACTGGCTGACAGCACCTTGCTGCTCCCTACTGCTTTCCAAAGCCCTTGGAAGGGGGAGAAGAAAGCACAAAGCAAGCCCTGCAGGGCTTGGGGACAGAGGGAGCAATGAGAGCATGAACCCGAAGGCCACCAGTGGGGATGGGGACAGTAACGCGGTGCCACCTCTGGGAGCCCCATCAGCATCTCACCGGGGTGGCTCATCCAAGGAGAATCAGCTCATATAAATCAGCTTCAAAACCACTGCCTAAAGCAGACAAAAATTCATGGACCAGCTCCTAATGAAATAAAACTCAGATCAAGCCCTGATGTGGGTCCAGGGGACCCTCGGATGGAGAATGGCTCCTCACAGCCACCAGTATCCCAGGAGCCCCAGCCCTGCGGTGCAGCTGTCCCCTCCTCGCACACCCTCCTCAGCTGGAGAAGGCACCGAGGTGGCACCACCCAACCCCGACAAATATTTGGGACAGGCAGGTATGCGCCAAATTGCTAGGCTGGGCAGGGAGGGGACCAAGGAGCGTGGGGGTGGAAGGCCCCGTGCTGCCTTCATCCCTGCTGTGGGGACGGGGAGTGATGGGGAGCAAGACCTGGGCCTGGATATGTCAGCTTTGGGGCTCAGCCAGCAGAGGCAGAAGGGGGTGTTATGAGAAGAGAGGATGCCCAGGGTCTGGTCTTCAGGGGCATGTGAGGATGTTGGACCACGATGTGCACTGTCCCCACCGATGGCTGGGGACACCTGGGTTGCTGGAGACCAAAGGCAGAAACATTTATTCCTTGTTCTCATCGCGGCTGCTTTTTGCTGGCATATCAGACAACTGAGCCACAATTCAGACCCCAGCCCAGCTGTCCACTCTGCCCAGGTGGGCCCCCAATCCCTGGTCTCGCTGTGGAGCTGCCTCTAAGAGCCACATCCTCACAGAGATGGCAAAAAATAAGGTAAAAAATTAATTAAATTAAAAAACCTGAACGCCAGATTCCAGCTGGACCTGCCTGAGGACAGAGAGGATGCTATCCTGCATCTTCTTGACATCCACAACTTTTTTTGGTGTATTTGGGGAGCGCAAAGCCCATCTGCAGGAGATGCTCTCCCCAGCTCCCTGCAGAGCCACCCCACAGACACACAGGTCCCTGTGGTGTTTGGAGCCCTCGTACATCCTGGCTGGAGGCTCTGCCTGTGCCCTGGCAGAAGACAGGCAGCAGGCAGGACATCACGCAAGAGGAATGTGTTATTTATATACTGGTGTTTCAAATGACTTGCATGGCGTCCCTGACCTCGCTGCCGTTCCTCAGACATTCCTGGGCTGCTTGCTGGAGCTTATTAATGAAGCAACCAACCTTGGGAGGGAGGTTCTCCCCCAGGAGGGCTGATGGCATCTGTCAAATTGCGAGAAACCCAAGGGATGCCTTTCCAAGGATGCCAGGCACCCAGCTCCTGCCCAGGAACCTCCACACCTTTATTTTGCTCAACACACCCAGCACCCAGGCAGCTTTCAGAGGAGATGTGGCACATCCAGGTGCCTGGTCAAGGTGTCACCTTTGTGGGTAGGCCAGAAGGACAGCCGCTGTGAGCACCCAGGACTCGTCTGGTCTCGTGGATGCAATCTCTAGATTTCTTAAAAAAACACCCCTTTAAGCCCCAGACAAAAGCAGAAGCCTGTCCCCATGTGCAATCACATCTCCTGCTTTCGAAGAGCAGCCACAGGACAGCAGCTCCGCTGACCCAGCCAGGGAGGAACCCCAAACCCTGTCTGCTGGTGAGAAGCCCCGGCAGACGTGCATCTGCCTTTGGAGGTGGGAGGGGAGGGCAGGATCCATCCCTGGGTGCTGGAGCCACAGGCAACAAGAGGGGATGCTTGGAGACCTTTTCCCAGGCAGGAGACACATGGCTGATGAAGATCAGACTCTGAGACACCTCTTCTTCCCCCAGGGGGTCAGAGATGCCTGCCAGGGGTTTTCTACTCCTCCCCCAGCATTTGCCTTGGCTGGAGCATCGCTTACATCCACGAGCAGGAGGACAACAGCCCAACATGCCCTGCTCGGGGCTTCACTGGGCACAAGAGGGTCCCGGGACCTCCTGCCAGCCCTGGCATCAAGCACAGATATCCATGGGGGCTGCAGCCAAAAGCCAGCCTTGCCCCTGCTCGCTGGGTGTGCTCATTGCATGCATTGGGAAAGAAAATCATCCCAGGGAGCCCCACAGATGGTGCACAATGCCATGGGGTTGGGCTGGACCAGTGGCACAGGGGCTACATTCCACCCCAGCAGGGTGGAACAGGGAGAGGGGATGTGCCTGGGCTTTGGGGAGGACACTGGTCTGTGCTCACTGGGCACAGGGATGGAGCTCCCTGCTGGCTCCAGGCTCCTCATGTGGAGCCAGGCTCTTACCTTGCGGTGGAGCAGCTGGGCCTGTGGCCCTCCATTGCCTTCAATCTCATAGCGGACGCTGTTGAAGAGCGCTACGCCGTACTGCTCCTTGTAGCACCGGCAAAACTCCCCCAGCACCTTCCCCGTCTTCTCTGTAACGGGAGAGCAGAGCTGCATTAGGCAGGGGCCGGATTTGGGGGTCTCCTTGCTGCAGACCTCCCCAGCACCCCACTTGGACACCTTCCCCCCACCCACCCAACACCTTCCATCACCCTCTTGCCTGACAAAGCAGGCTTTGGTGCAGGGGCCACAGCCGAGCCTGCTGCCCTCTGACCTCCCCATCCAGCCCAGGGACTAATTTGGTGTCAGGATGATCTCTTTTTTTGGCCTTTCACGTTAATGCCATGGATTCCTCTCCCTGGCAGGAAATTCCTGACATTAAGTTGATTCCGGCAATGCTGACGGCTTCCCGCGCCTTGTGCGGCTCCCTAGCCCCTCTCCGACTGCCTTGGCTGGCTGAGAGTAGGAGGCAACTCCCCATTCCCCAGCCCTAAGCATCACGCACATCCACCCGACCCTGCTGTGCCCCCATGAGGGCCATCCTGCAGAGGGGCTGGGTGGCTGCAGGCTCTGCAGCTGGCAATGCTCGGGGACGTGCATGCATCAGGGAGATTCAAAGACGAAAGGACAGCCCGGCCCCCACCATTCTCCCCGTGTCATCCCCCATGTGAGTGACCCCCACCAGGACCCCAGCCTCCAGACTGGGGGGAGCCCAAGGTGCTGGGAGAGCTTGAGCTGCCAGGTGCCCCCCTACACCCCACACCAGAAGAGATTCCGCGGGCAGTCCCCAGGCAGCACCTTTCCCCGGCAGCCCCCCGCCCCTCGATGCAGGGGGTGGGGGGGACATTGCAAACCCACCCCCCACCAGCAGGGATGCTGCTTTCCCAGCCCCAGGGTGGCAGTCACAGGAATCCCTTGATCCTCCTGGGGAGTCAGCTACAGCACGGGAGCAGGACTGTCTCCCCCAGTCTTTGCCAGCACCCTTGCCCCAT
>VZTL01000813.1:861-21562 GCA_013400535.1 Scopus umbretta
AGCCCCCGGGCTGGCGAGGCCCCCGCGGCTCTCGTCAGGGCGCGGCGGCTGGGCGGCCGTCACCCGGCAGGGCGGGCGGTGGCGGAGCACCCGCTCCCCGCCCGGGCTGGGGGCGTCGCGCTGAGGCCGGGAGCCGGGTTTCCCGTGTGGGACGGGCCGAGTCCTGCCGGCTTCGGCGAGCTGGAGAAGGAGCGGGGTTTGGGGGCGCGGGGGTTGATGCTGCGCAGCCCCGACGGCTCCTGCGCAGCCGGCCCGCGAAAAAAAGGGGGCAGCGAGCCCCAAAAGGAGTCCCCGTTTTCTGGACGGAGTGAGCTCCGGGGCTTGAACACGGGCCCCAGGTTTTAACAGCAGAGGCCCACGCTCTTGCACCGCTGCCCTCCCTTCAGCCAGGCGCTCTCTTTTCCTGCTTTTCCTCAGGTAAAGTTACCCAACGCTAAACGCGCCAGGACACCTAATAATCTTGCCCATAACAAGCTTGCTTTTTTTCTCTGGTCGGACAGAAAATGGGTGTAAAATAGCTTTGAGTCTTGTATTCACCAGCGATGCCACACCGAGCCCACGGCCGATGGGTAGAGATGTCAACCCGTGCGCAGTACGGCGCTGAGCTTTCTTCGCTAATTTCTCTGGTGTGGGAAGGTGGATGTTAAAGATCCTGTTTTCTTTTAAGCCCTTTTCTAATGGCCGCTCCGTGTCCCGTACCGGACGCTTTCGATCAGGGGATGGCTGGCCCCCCGGGGTGCTGTCGTAGCATTGCGGTGGGAACCGTGTCGACGCAGTTGTGCTGAGCTCTGCCCAGGGGCACGTATGGCAAAAACACCTCTCCCAAATCCTGGTTTTCCACTTGCCAAGTACGCGCCAGTTATTGACCGGATAATAAGTAGTTCGGTGATGCACAGCATGTGATTTAGAAGGGAAGTGGAATTGTGTGGCTGACTTGGATTCACTGGCCGTAGGTCTAAACTTGCCTCAGAGGTCTATGCCTCTTCTCTAGCGTTTGTAGGACTTTGCCGGCTGGAAAAGCAGAAAGCCACAGAGTTTGTGAATCACTAGCACCAGTTCATAAATTGATGGCAATATTTTTTCCTCCTTGACGGTGCCTAATCAAGTAATTGTTAGGTTTAACCTGAGGCAATAAAGAGTTTAACTGCAGTAATAAACACACTTAATCCTAAAATTATGCTGTATTTTAAATTAAGGATAAGTTTTTAAAGGAAATCTCTGAGTTTTGCAGGAGTATTACTGGAGAGTCCATTGAAGACTGTAGGCAGGAGGGCCTGAACAGCAAGAGGTGGTTTTTCCAGTGATTCACTGGAGCTGTGCTGGTTTTGGTTGGCATAGAGTTAATTTTCTTCACAGTAGCTAGTATGGGGCTATGTTTTGGATTTGTGATGGAAATAGCGTTGATAACACAGGGATGTTCTAGTTATTACTAAGCAGTGCTTGCACAGCATCAAGGCCTTGTCTGCCTCTCACCCCACCCCACCAGGGAGCAGGCTGGGGGGGACACAAGGAGTTGGGAGGAGACACAGCTGGGACGGCTGACCCCAGCTGACCAAAGGGATATTCCATACCATATGGCGTCATGCTCAGCACTAAAAGCTGGGGGAAGAAGAAGGAAGGAGGGGAACGTTCGGAGTGATGGCGTTTGTCTTCCCAAGTAACCGCTACATGTGATGGAGCCCTGCTTTCCTCGAGATGGCCTGCCGATGTGAGTAGGGAATGAATTCCTTGTTTTGCTTTGCTTGTGTGCATGCGTTTTGCTTTGCCTATTAAACTGTCTTTATCTCAGTCCACGATTTTTCTCACTTTTGCCCTTCTAATTCTCTCCCTCATCCCACCAGTGTGGTGCTTAGTTGCCGGCTGGGGTTAAACCATGACAGGAGTCAACATTACATCGTTGTTAGCACCTTCCTTTTTTCTGAACTCCAGGCCTAGAAGGTAAGATTGAATATATGCACATGCACTGTGTAATCCAGAGATACGGATACAATCATTAATGCTGTGTGCACAACACAGGAAATTATTAATGTTGCTGAAAGGATGTCCTTTAACAGAGTGTTTGTTTATAGCTGCTGTTAAGCATCATCTAAGAAGTTAGTCTCTCGACAAAAAGAACAAGAGTTGGTACTCCTCAGAGTACTGCACACTTCTATATTTAATCACATCATACCAAACCACTATTTTTTTTTCCAGGTTTGCAGAACTAACAGAGAAAGCCTAGTTATCTCACTGGAATTACCACGTCAGATCAGGGCCCTGTAGCTTCCTGTTTCCAGAATTAGTCTTTGCCAAAGCTACTGTCTTCAGATGAGGTAAAAGCAACCTCCTGTTAGAAGAGATGTGAGGTAACTGCACTTTGCACTAGAGCTAGTGGTTTCTAGCTGGTTCAGGCCTTGAGGCCAGGTTACAGTTTGCTGGCACTAGCCATTTTATGGCTAGTAAATTTTCCAGATTTGTGAATATCAGGTAATTTTTTTCAATCTTACTAATCTTTTGATCTGAAGATTTCATTGGCATCTTGTGGAAAACGAGTTTCGTTATTTGTGGTTAACAGCTCTTCTATGTGTGGAACTTTGATTAGAAAAAAACCCAGGCTTTGTCATTTCACACGTAAAGCCAACTCATCTGTAAAGCTAAAAATAATTTAGTATTTGGGCTGGTTCACTGATTGTCTGAGTAATATGCATAATCCAAAACCCACTTCTTCCGATAGCACCTATCATTGCCCCAGTCAGCCTGCAGTGGTTGTCCTAGCAGGTCTTTCGCTCTGTCTGTCCTGCTCATAGTCTCTACCAGGAGCCTCTGCAAGTCAGCTTGGCGTTTGCCTGATCTGAAGACGCCTTGGAAGGAGAGAAGTTTACCTTAAGACTTATTTCTAAAGTACAGGATCTTTAAAAAACATGCACGCTCTGTGGTTTGGCTGGAAGAAAAATAGGACTTACACAGCAGCACAATGAAATCTGGAAGTTGTAAAGCCGGATGAAAGTGTTCAAACTTGAACAAACTCAGTGATGTGAGCAGCTGAAGAGCTGCCTTTGCAGCTGTGCTCTATGAAGATAAATGCTCCTTTCTTCTCAGTTTCCTCCAGTTCCTCTTCTGAAGTAAGATCCTTGTAGCTCTTTTCCTGCCTCGGCATAACTTTTTTGCCCCTTTTACCTATGAGCTCTCAACCTTTCCAGAAACAGCATAGCTCTCCCAGATGTTCAAAGCAGCAAAGGAAACACAAATATATTTTTATTTGCTAAAAGCAAAATCTTCATGGAGCGGTTAAAGCCTTACTGCTCTGTCTCTCAAGGATGCCTTTTGGAAGAAGAGGGCCACAGACACTGCCAGTAAATGGTGAAGCAAACGGCCAAAGACAGCACCAGGAAAAAAAAAAAAAAAAGAGGAGGTGGGCAGTATTGGCAATGGTAAAAAGGTATTCTTTGATGCACAGACGCATTTGGTTACTGTTACAAAGTTGGTAGGAGTATGAAAATAACCCTGGAAATTATGTTGCCTTTTTTGCTCTTACTGTCACCAGAATTTGGCAGCACTCTGTGATGACTCTTTTTATTTCAGGTGCAATGTTTCTGACGCCGAGAACACTCATATGTAAGGAATACATTTGGATGTGTTGATGTTGTGGTTGTGGCCTCATCTAACAGCATGTATTGGAAGGCTATTCGTCAGAAGCATCTCTTACTTTTTTTAATCAATTGGAAATCAAACTGAAGTGCAGGGTTTCAGTGCTGGTTTCTGTCATGGCATCTACCGAAGCATGGGTTCTGATATTTATGTTTCTTCTTGCTGTGGGGATATGAAGTTCACATTTATCTTTATTTTTAAATAAAAGTCAATCACATGAAACCTTCTTTTCTCCCAATGTTTTCATACTTGAGCTGTGAGAAGGTGAAGGGTCTAGTTCCACCAGCAAAGTTTCCTGTAAATAAGCATCATATTTTAGCAACAAGTTGAAGTTTTAGGGTCACAAGCAAACTGATACGGTATAGTCAGCCAATACAATCATGATTTTTTTTTTTTTTTTTAAAGGATGATATAGAAAGCATGTATTACTGTGCTGGTTTTGGCTGGGATAGAGTTGATTTTCTTCACAGTAGCCAGTAGGGGCCTGTTTTGGATTTGTGCTGAAAACAGTGTTGATAACACAGGGATGGGGTTTTTTTATTGCTGAGCAGTGCTTGCACAGAGCCAAGGCCTGTTCTGCTTCTCACCCCACCCCACCAAGGAGCAGGCTGGGGGGGCACAAGGAGTTGGGAGGAGACACAGCTGGGACAGCTGACCCCAGCTGACCAAAGGGATATCCCACACCGTATGGCGTCATGCCCAGCACTAAAAGCTGGGGGAAGAAGAAGGAAGCGGGGGAACATTCGGAGTGATGGCGTTTGCCTTCCCGAGAAACCGTTACATATGATGGAGCCCTGCTTTCCTGGAGATGGCTGAACGCCTGCCTGCCGATGGGAAGTAGGGAATGAATTTCTTGTTTTGCTTTGCTTGTGTGCATGCGTTTTGCTTTGCCTATTAAACTGTCTTTATCTCAGTCCACGATTTTTCTCACTTTTGCCCTTCTAATTCTCTCCCTCATCCGACCAGGGGGGAGCAAGTGAGTGGCTGTGTGGTGCTGAGTTGCTGGCTGGGGTTAAACCACGAGAATTACAAACATAGTTAACAACCATTTGATCTTTGGTTAAAGATTATAAACACTGCATCAGGTTTCATTGGGTTTGGGGTTTTTTTTGGGTTTTGGTTTTGTTGTTTTTTTTTTTTTAAAGAAGCAGCGGTATTACTTTCAGTTCTAAGGGTATATTCAGAATGAGCCAGAGGCCAAAGATGCTCCAGAATCTGCTGCGTCACCTCTGCTGGCTCCTCTGTTATGTGCTATTTTCTGATGCTCTCTGCTTTGCAGGACAGAAGAGACATTAAGATACTGCAGACTAAGGGTTTCATCCTAAGGAAACAAATGAGATTCCTCTACAACCACCCTGTTCAATAACAAAGATCATTTCAGAAAGGAGTTTCTGTGGGAGACGTGTAGATCATGAACAACCTCTGCATTGCCCAGTTACCTGGTCTTAGTCACCCTCAGCTTTTCCTTCGGTAAATGGCCTCTCTCTGTTGGTACCACTTGTTCCCTTCCAGTAGCAGCAATTATTGCAGTACTCCTACAGGACTTAAAGCACTAGTTTGGATCTATGGGGTCTATGGCAACTGGGAGCCCAACTTCTTTAAAGGTCATTCCATTTTTACTACTCTAGAGATTTCTCGTACTGTAACTGTCAGCTGCATTTTTTTTCCTTTTCAGATTCCCTCCAAATAGCTTTATACTTTGTTTTGTTGTTTTTTATCTTCCAGTAACATCTGTACATACTTTAACTACACTTCCTGTAGACTATCCAAAGACCTTTCTATGTCCAAAGTCTGTTATGGTTTTTCATAACAGTTCATAAAGAGAAATACGATTTTATAGGTAATTTTTTCTGCATACTAATCTATATTTGAAGAGGCATTAGGCAAAAAGTTGTTTAAAAAGTAGCTGTATATTATATCATATGGATGCCATTCAAAGTTTAGTTCTGTAATAGAACATGCAGCTTATTGATTAATGAAATAAATTATTTCTCTTATAACAATTTTTTTTTTAGCATTATTCTAGTTTATCAGAAACAGAGGGATATTTTATCTCCTGCATGACCCCTTTCAAGCAAAGACAGCCTGCAGCAACATCCCTTAACATGTTCTTCCTTGGTTATATGGAGGCTCAGCTCTGCTTTTACACGTACATCAGGAGAATACAGGAAGGCTGTCAACCAGATTGTGGTAGTGATACACAGGCTTAAGTGCATTAATCTTAATATCTGTAACTGCAGATACTCACTGCTCATTCTTTTCTGAGTATGTTTCCTTAACCAGTACATAGGTCTTGAGGAACTAACTGTCCTACAGTTTTCTGAGCAACCTCTTTTTCACTGTTTTTCTCCCCTTCTCTTTGGAGTTTTCTTATTTAACACATGCAACTGCAAACCTTTTCCCTTAAAGCAAACTTTGTTTTCTTCCAGAATAACTCACACCAGTAGAATTGGAACAAATAGCCCTTTATTAGGATCAGGTGTTAAATAGCTAGCTGCCCATCATCTAGTGTATTTAATTACTTATACATAAGCGGTGATTTTCTTAAGATGTTTTAATAGTTCCTCTGAAAGTTCTAGTGATATTCGAGTAAGCAGGATATTAAGAGGTCGTCTTTGTTAGAATTAATTCTGTGGTATTTTTAGGCTAAACATACCAAATGTGGGGTTTTTTTAATTATTATTCTGTATTTTTATGGGTTCCTCTTCTGTTGCAACAGCTTTTTTTTACAGTTACTGCAGTGTGTTAAAATTTATATTATTTATTAATAATTATTTAGATTCACCTTCTTCAGTTAAAGATTTGTTTTCTTTAATTCATGTTTCAGTAGACTATAGTATCTTCACTGAATTCTAGCAAGTTTAGTTTTTTGCTGTCTAGAGAGCTGTTTGTAACAGTTTGTCTTCATCATACTATGGGTTAGAAATATGTACTCTAGCATAAATGCTAAAGGCAGGCTGGTCGTAGCAGTATACAGTATAGGCGTCTACATAGGCTTATCAATTACAGTGAAAAGCTTTATTTAAAGATAAAGTCTTGTAAGGTATGCTATGGCGTAGGTGTATCCAATGAAAGTAGGTCTTCTGCTGATAGGAGCTCTTGATTCCTCTAGTAATATTTCAATTTTATACTAACTGTATAAACCTGTCTGTAATTTAACTGCTGAGATTCAGGTTTCATGATTCACTACATATCTTTTGAAACCTGTTTCTCCTATATCTGGATTTCACCATGAAACTTTGTTTTGAATGTTTTAAGTCACTTCTATTTTAATGTAAATATTTGGCTTACTGAAAAGAAAACCTGGAATACCTTTCCTCTGTTTCTGGCAAAGTGACGTTTTCAGTAAGGAAATGTTTATTCCTTTTGAAAAACCTGTGATGTCCAACTTTTTTATTTTTCTCTTCTAAGAACAAAATAATTCAATTTTAAGATGGTAACTTACTGCTGGGTTTGTATGTTATTCTCCCTGATGTTAAATTCTGTTTGTCTCTGCTATTCAGAGAGGAAGGAAGGAGAAAACTGACTGAAGCAGTTCTTAAACAGGTAAGTGTCAATTCAGTTTATACTATTTGATTGAGTGGCATCCTTCCAAGTCTAAATGAACGCAATTTTGGCACTCCTGACATGTATTAGAGGTGTTCTATTCTATAAAACAGGAACATCCGAGTATATGTTTTAGTTGTTCAGGTGCTGTTGCCATTTGCCATATTATCTGAACTTATCCTACTTAATGCTTTTGTTGCTGTTGGTATTTTCTCCTTGAAGGAAATAGAGGTGACTTTCATAAACTGTTATATTCACAAAGAGTAGAACAAAGTTGGAATGTCTTCATTTTCAGCCACAGTGTGATGTTTGTGATACTCCCAGTACTGACATTGTCTAGACAGTAAAAAAAGGCAGAAGGTTCATCTGTTCTTGAAAATCTTCCTTTCAAGCTCAAGTCTGCATGTCTCGTTTCAGAATCAAGTTTTCCAAAAACGTCTTTTCTGTAAAAATTGGGGGAAGCAGTTGTACATGTCACTGCATGTGTTCCCCTTCCTTTCCTTGCCTTGGGCATACAGCCCTGGGTAACTAGGGCTTGCTAGGGCTTGTTTTACTGCGTGCCATCGGATCCATTCATCTGAAGCCTCCTGCAGAATGGGCCACAAGGTCACCCGCATCAGAGGCATGACTTGGACCAGATACCTTGAGGGGCAGTTAGTTTGACACTAAATTGCAGGAACTTTAAGATGACCAGCACTTAGGAATTTCAGTGGTTATCGAGTGAGATAAACCCAGATTATGTGCTGTGCTGAGGGCTTGGGTTAGAAAACAACTGATTTAGAGCAGGGAAGAAAGCTAAGGTTTAACGAGAGCTACTTAATCCTCCATGGTTTGCTGTCTTCTGTATCTCAGCCTCTGTTACATAGCACGGGTTACGTGACTGCTCAGTTTCATAAACACGGTGAGGGTGTAGCTGGATTCTTGAAAGAGGCCAGCAGATCTGAGAAACATGGCAAGAATTTAGCAGCCATTTGTGAAGGCATTTTGTTCATAATGATTTTTGTGTATGCATGCTAGATGCATCACATCAGAGCAAAATCTTTTGAGCTGCACTGATAAAACAAAAACATCTCTGTATTTCTCGCTTAGATCTCCATATAAGAATCCTTCATTAAGATGCTATGACAAATGCTGTTGGCAACTTCAGCCATCTACAGTCTAAGACAGGCATAAGCTATTTAAGTTGTGTGTTGCAGAATAAAAGAAGCAGCTGCTCCAGTGTGTTATGAAGCATACTGTTGTTGCACTTGGCATTAAAGGGCGCCTACAGGAAAGGTGGGGACCGACTCTTTGTCAGGGGGTGTAGTGACAGGATGAGGGTCGCCTAGCAGAACCTGATCTAGTAGAAGGTATCCCTGCCTGTGGCAGCGGGTTGGAACTAGATGATCTTTAAGGTCCCTTCCAATCCATTCTGTGATTCTGTGATTAAAGCTTTTAAATTTACACTTCAGGCCCAAGCATAGTTTGAAAGACAGTGGCCTCCGCCTTTGCATAGCCTAGCTATGGACTCAAAGAAGCTCAAGCCACTAAGTCATGCGTGTGTATGGAAAGACACTCAATTTGATGCCTGTGCATGAGGACAGGTAGATACTGTCTATTCTTGAAAAGACAGAGCTATATGAATGAATGAAAAATCATGGCAGCAGAAAACTTGTAGTGCTTGAAATGTGGGAACACCCAGAATCAATCTCCTTTCACACACAGGAGAACTAAATGCATTGCTAGTCATGCATGGTCTTAGGAACAATCAAATCCAAATAGGCAAACACCCCTCTAATGGGTGGGTGCTTAAAAAGGCGGGTAGGAAACCATTGTTCTTATTTCCCTTTGAAAACTTCAAAATTCTTCTTTAAAGAATAATTTTCAGCATTAAAGTGGATTTCCTGCTTTAAGATCTTTCTTGTGTTTTATCTTGTCATCTGTTTAGGAGCAGATGACAGTCTGTGTCTTTGTGCTCAGTGATGCCGATTAGCCCGCTCACGAGGATCCCTCCTCAGCCAATTGAGCTTTTTTTGGATCATGACACAGAAATGCGTGGCTGTCCTCGTGCAATTTGTTGGTGGACAGAGTTGACTTCCCGACTTTCATTCCCAAAAGATGACTGTTAGTGTCCTTTCCCTTGCAGCTGTCTGTATAGCAGTGGCAGAGAGATGGGTGTATCAGTGGGAAAGCCTAGATATTTGTCTGGGTGGGAAAAAGCAAAAAGTTGAGGAGTTGCTGATATTGATGTATGATGCAGTCCTGTTGAGAAGAAATCAAAAGCAGTTTAAATTATCCCATGGTTCAATTTACAGAGAGCGATAATATATTTCACAAATGAATCATTTGGTTCATACTTGGGCTTTCTTTTTTTGAAACTGGTGATTTAAAGTCAGTTAAGGGCAGGAGTAATACTGTAGGGTTTTTTTCCCATACTACAGAGGGCAATAGTTTCTCCTCCAATTCTTTATTATTTGCTTCCTTCCAACTTCTGCCTTTCGGCCTTCACAGAAAAAAACCCACATATAACAGAAAGGCACTTAGTAACCCTAAATAATTCAAGTTCTCTTTTATTATTTTATTATTAAAGGACACCTTATGAATAAAAATTTACTTAGTTATATGCATTTTTTTCTCTAATGCCAGGATTGGGGGGGGGGGGCAGGTCTACACTGTAATTCTGAGCAGGAATATTCACGACATTGCATTCTTCTCATATTTTTCTCTTATTATCTAAAGGAAAAAATAGAGAAGTGCAGCTTACTAAACTAAACTTAAAATGTTCTTGATTGTCTAATCTTTTTACTACATTGCAAAATTAAGAGGGAAAAAAAAAAAAAGAAAATAAATACAAAGCAAAATGGTATGTATGTGAAATACAAACCACACAGCTGGAACACCCACTTTTCCTGTCTGTGTAGTTTAGGAAAAGTCATTAAGTCAAACAATACAGCATTTTCCATTTGAGCACATAAAATTTGAGTTCATAAAACAAGCTAGCATAACTGTACCTGCCTTGGGAACACTAGCTGTGAATAACTTCTCCATAGAATTTAAGAAATGTGGAAAGCAAGTGTCACTTGAGAAAAATAGCTCATGCATTTGTCATTCCCACATCCGTTTTTCTGACTCATTTATTTTTACACTGCTCTTTTCCTATGTGCCCAGAGTGCTATCAGAAAGCTTAAACAAATGAGAAAAAAATCCTCCTGCCTTTTCTTGGGGGGAGTGGAGTGGGGAATTGGAGTGGGGTCTCACTGGTCCTGGTAGGGCCAGATTTTCACATATGGGCCTTGTTATTACCAGGTTCAAAATCTCAAAGCTATTACTGCTTGCCTTTCCTTTCATTGCTTCACCTTCTTTTTGCCATATACTCTTCCATTTTGTTGCCTTGTCTCCTTCTGGGAGGTATCTGGGTAATTGGAAAAGTCATTTAAGCTTGCCCTTGCTGTCTGCTGAGAGTTGTAGACAGGAGCCAGCAAAGGAATTCACTTTGGCCTTAGTTTCAAGCACCCCCAGCTACGTCTAGTGCTGTGGAGTCAGAGAGGAGACCACGCTGAGGTAAGGATCATGTGGAGACCATTCCCCCACACCCTTGTAATGTAAAATCTGAATCTGCCAAGATTTAAAAGAAGCTAAAACTACATAGTGATATCAGATGTGGAAGAGGGATCACAAGTGTGAATGTGTGTATTGAGGAGGACTTGGCATTGCTACTGACTACACTGTATCTCATTTCTTGTGCAAAACCAGGCCAAACCCTAATGATTAAGATGGTTTGTTATGCTTCAGTCTGTACTGTGTTGAGCACAGTGACAAACTTCAGTATTTTAAAACCAGGTAAGAAAGTGGACCATATCATATTGATCGTATCATATCTCAGAAGAGAGGTAAAGTTTATGGATCTGTCCAGGGCATCTCTACCATAGTTATATATTTCACTATAGACGGTCCTCAGTTCTAGTTGACATCTGCTGATATATATGTGCTAGGGGAAATATTTTTAAATGTGCAAAATACTACAGAAATCTGTAATTTCTTCCTGCTCATCAGTAAAAACTAATTGTGTTTACACTTCTGTGCTTTGAGTGACAAACACACATTTGCCACCTCAGTCTTCTCCCTCCAGATGCATCCTACTAGCATGGGTTCCTGTAGGAGACTACCGTGTAATGGGACACTAGGGACAGCTGTTTAGAAGAACTTTAGCAGAAAAGAAGAGAAAGGTGCACTTAGCCTGTCCCTGTGAATATTCGGTGGGGGAGTGTGACTACAGGGAACGAGCTGTCCTTTTATAATTAAAGTAGCCAAGTCCTCAGAGCACCACTGCCTTTATATTAGAGTAGAGAATGCACAAAATGATTTTTGTGTAATGGTTCAGAAGAGGACTTTCCACATTTTGAGCAAAGATAGTGATTGTTTAGTGATGCAAACAAGGAGCATAGTAGTTGAGATTTGTTTCTGTTCCTGGTTTGTGATCTGGAAAACATCAGACTCTCTTCCTCTTGTTTCTTTCCACAGCTCTACAAGTGGGCTAACACCCTTGAAACTTTCAAAATTTAGCTCTAATTTTTTTAACAAGCTAAAATGTTCTGGGTGCAATCGCTGGACACAGCCAATGCGGATGCAGTGGATGACTTGAGCAGACCACAGGTGGCATAAAAGTAATTTCTGTTTTCCTGGATACAGAACAAGGAAGGCTATGTTTCAGCCTTCACAGCTGAAGTTAGCACAGCTGAAAAACTGACCAAAACTTTATTGCAGCATCTTCACAGAGGTTGTGCAGTTAGCAGGAGCATGCAGCACACTGAGCCTCAGCTGTGTCTTGTTACATTCCGGTGCTGGGGGGATTGGGCTGCACAAAACCGACACTACCAGAAAAACCAGATGTTTACAACACGTTGTTTCTCTGACATAGCAACAGCAACAACCCATTGATTTCCAGAGGTTTAACTATACAAAAGAAACATCAAGTCTCCTCCACCCTCTACCAGCCATTCTCTACAATAGCTTCCTAGTGCACTTTCTCTTCCTCTTCCCTGCTGCTGAAGACAGCATTGAGAAGAAGCAGTTAGAAGAAACTCTTCTTACTGCCTTAAGCACGGCTGAAAATGTTTTGAAACACCTTCACATCCACAATATTTTTCTTTGCTGCATTAAGCCTACTCACCAGCCTTAGAGGTCACATCCTAAAACTGGCTAATCAGAAGGAAAATCGAGCTTTGCTTATCTATTTGTCTTATGGTAATGAATTTTCTGCTTCAGAAGTAATGCTGCGCAAGAGAGGATGCATGAGGAGGGTGAAGCGCCGGACAAATATGTATCAGACCTGACAAGTTCTGTTCTGGCCCAGTGCTTTTGCAGTGAACTTGTTAAACTTGACACAATGGGATTTAAAGAAAACATCAGCTCAGCACACCAGTTCTACTGTTTTATTGTCCTCACTTGGCAACAGCTGAATGTCATGTTTGTGCTGTTCTTGCACATGCCTCTTCATCTTTATTTACAAATAATAATTTATATAACTTTTTAAAACTTTTTATACAACTCTTGAAGATAGTTGCATGACTTGCAGCATTTGTTTAGAAAATTAATGGCATTGTAACCTTTTGCCTCTTCATTTAGCATATTCTTAGTTCCTGTGAGTTTCCAGGTATGTTTAGTTACCAGAGCAATTCACAGGTATGTTTAATTACCAGAGCAATTCACAGTATACCATAAATTGTCTTCCTCACAGCTATTAGCATTTCTTCAGTGAGGCTTTTGTATAAAGATATAAAGGACTTTACAATTATAAAAAGTGAAACTTATACACACAACTAGTTTGATATACACGTATAAGGCCAGCTCATTCAGCTAATACCGCCTAAGACCAGAAGACTAAAGTTTAAGTTTACATCCTTGTTCAAGTGTTCTAGTTTATCATATGTGAAGGTAAAAATCAATGCTTGATCACTTGGTTAAATTCGCAGGCGTCTGGCTTGTGGACCCTTGATTTACTCAGCAGCATTAATTTTGGGTGGAACTATTTTAAGAGCTCAGAAACATTCCTTAGTAGAGAATGGAAGAGTGGAAGAAAATTATTAACTCTACACCCTCACAAGTATGTTCTTTCAGAAGCTGAAGTAGAACTTTTTTTTGCAAGGAGAGGCAGATGCATTTTTATGTGGCTATGCGTGCATTACTGATTGTGTCTTTGAGTCTGTTTTCAAGAAAAAAAACTTCATTCATGCTGCCATCCTCATACACTATTTGAAGAATATCTGAGAAATGCTTGCTTTTGCTGGAGAAGTCCAGAGGAGTAGCGGTGAACCGAAATCTGATCTGCTCCAAACTGCGGAGGAGAGGTTGCCATTGCTTTTCCGCAGAAAGGTGCTTTTTCTGCTAACAAAACCCCAGAATAACTTATTTCCCAACTGCGATCACTGTGCTGGTGATCCAAGAAGCACATCTTAGAAGCTAGATTTAGTTTCTTTCTTTGTTAAAATACAACTGTCTAACCCGTGTGTTAAAAACCAAGCAACCAAAGGCCTGCTCAGTTATTTCCATTTCTTTGCAAAGACTGAGAAAAGAGGAACAGGATCTGCAGCGGGCACAGTACGTGAGCAATAGGATCTCTGGGAAGCTGTAACCTAGACTGTCTATAGAGACTACCCAAGCATAACTCTGAAGTTCACGTAAAGGGATTTCCTGCTTGAGATTTTCAGCTGATTTCAGCTGTGGCAACATGCGGTAAAGGAAAACACAGTCTCTTGGGTAGGGCATGTGCTGTGCCAGAAAGAACTTACACACGAATTGAAACTTTATGCAAACCACATTCTCCACCCTCAGATAAAGGAAACCGTCAGCAAAGTACACAGAACAAAGATGCCTATGACTCATGAAAGAGATTAATGGGGTTTTACTAGGGTGCCTCGTTTGAGCTGAGTATAAAGCATAAAAGACATCTCAGACCATCCCTGGTGGATTAAGCAAATGCTGGGTTTAGCTGTGGTTATGCTTGCCGTTCATATTTGGAAGCTGATTTCTGTTGTTTTTCTTCATAGAATCTTCTTCAGTGTAGCCAGTAACTGTGGGCCAAAAAGTAGGCATGCACACATACAAAAGCCGTGGGTTGTATTTTAATAGGGATCCCTACTGCTTATCATTGCTGTTTTATGTAATTGTCTGGAAAAGGTCAGCATAGTTTATGCTGTGAACAACCGAAGCTGAATTTTTTTTTTTTTTTTGTACTGGACTTGTAATCTTTTGACTAAATGCAGTATGAAAAAGGAGCTGTAGAACAAAAATGAGGCGATACCAGCCTCAGGCCATTGCACCTTTGTTCTTAAATTGTTGTGAATCTTACTAACAGAGCTAGTCCCAAATAGCAGTTGGTTGAAAAATGTTTGGTTTAAAGACAAAAAAAATGTTCAGATCTTTAGCTCTAAGGCCAGTCCCGTAGTGCTTGGTTGTTTTTTTTCTGTGTCTCTCTCATAATTTCTGTGCTAGCTATAATTTTGATTTTGCTTTCTCTAGCACATATGCAAACAGTCATCTTCAGCATGACTTTGTATGTTGATTATACTTTTCTAATTACTTCTATAGGCTTAGCATAGAATTTAAAGTATTTGCTTTGCTTTTAACATTGTGCAGTTGTTCAAAGCAGCTGGCTGGTTGCTTAAATATGTCTCAGAGGAGGATAGGGCCGAGGGAGGCTTCCTGCTGCTGGCTGAGTGAAGTTGGCCTCTGCTGTCATGTGGAAGATCAGGAAGAAAAATTCAACGCCAGCTTTTATTTGAATTAAAGAGCACACTGGAAGAAGGCTCTGAAAGAGATTTGGGCATGGCACTTGGTCCTGGAGGGACTAGGGAAGAAAGCCAGCCCTCGTGTTGGATTGAGAAAGCATGCTGACAGCTCGCCTGCAAAGCCAAGGCAAGCTTTTGTTTGTTTGAGAAATGGGGACCCCGAAGTGACCACTGGCAGTGGAGCTATGTTATGGAGCTGCAGTCTGAGGAGACTTAGAGCAATGGCAACAGGACTGAAACTGAAACCTGCCTAGAAAGCCGCAATGGCAGAGGGCACCACCCTTAAGGTTCTTCAGCACTTTTCTCCCTTACTGTTTAATATATAATAGACAGAGTGCGAGGGCTTTTCTTTTGGTGTTCCTGGAAAAAGCAGTATCAATGGCTCAAGTTCAAATTACATTGTCACTACTCAAAAGCACATCTTGTTAGTCTTGCTGTCTGTTTGGGGAAGCAGAGATATACAGAGAAATGTACAACAGAAACATAGCTGAATTGTTATGAAAACATGCATTTCCTGATGGGCAATGGGAGCAACTCCTTAAAGCCACCTTACTTACAGAAGTTTCTTCTCAAACAGATGAAAAAATATCCATCAACAGTCTCCCCCCTGTGTTTCTACCAGGGGAGCCTGGGAGCGATTCCCACCCCTTGGCTTCAGATGTACCACCTAGCACCATCCCGGTATCAAGTCAGGTGAAGACGCAGATACACATCTCTCCTGGAAAATTAGGCTCAGGGGGGAGTTGCAGCGCTTTTCAGGAGGTGCCTCAATCAGGGGGATTGGGAATCAAGATATGCTGTGGTCCTGCTATGGAGTATGTCTGTCCTTTGAGGTAACATAGTCACAGATGCTCAAAAATTGAAAGCACGGCTATTACGTAAGAAGTCCATCCACACAAGTGAGGAGAAAATAGTACCTAGGAGACTTGCTTTGTAACTGCAAAGGCAGCCATAAAGAGTGCCTTTCGACACACCTGATGTTGCTTTCATAAAATAGTCAAAGCAGCATGCGAATAGTGAGCTGTAACCAAAGCAAGAAGCAGCACTCAGTGAAGGGAGATGCGTGCCAGATTTACTCATAGCAGCAGAAGCTGCAAGGCAGCTGTCCCATCAGAATTAAACTAGAAGTGAAGTCTTTGTTTCAGTAGGACCTAGGTATGTGTTCGGGGTTTATTTCCTCTTTGTAGCCTTGTTTTGCCCCAAATTGGATACAATAAAATAGGTTAATTTTTCATATTTGAACTGTGTTTCATAATGAGTGTGGCTTCCTGGGAACAGGACACCTGTGTGTACATTAGTTTCACTTAGAGAATAACGAGCCTCTAAATAGGGCAGGCAATCATACTTTCCCTTTACCTCCTTTGAGGTTTGTCTTACGATTATCAGGTATTTGCATATATGTGGCTACGGCGGTGCAAAGGCCAGATAAAAGTCTGTAACACCATCTGCTGCACTTGTGAAGAGGAATATCCTTAAGCAGATGTTAGTCGGGACCGTTGTAGATAACACAGATTTATAGATATACTCACACACCTGACAGAGCTGCTGTTTCTCCTGCCAAAGCCAGAACATGCAGAAAGGCACAGACAGCTAAAAATTCAGTGTTGGCAGGACAGTTCAGTCAAGGGTTTGTCCTAGCAGGAAACTTACTTTGGGAAAGGGAGACAAAAGAGAGCCCTTGACTGAGGGTGCAGTTATGGGAAGAAGATTGGCTCCTGTGGTCCTTCAGTGCCAGGGATGGTCATGCAGTGAAGTGCAAAGGGGCCCTGCAGGGTGGGTAGCAAGTGTGATGTCTTTGTGTTGCCTCCTGAGCTTGCCTGCTTGCTCTGAATAAGTTTGTCTCCCAGTGGAAAAGCCAGAAGGAAATACAGGCGCAGAATTTAATTCTCTGCGTATAAGGGAACAAGGCTGGACTCTGCATAAGAAATAGGGAGGATCTGGAATTAGTCATGACACAAAGTGGCTTTTGTGTGATATAACCGGCTCATCTGTGATTGCTAAGACAGTACTTCAGCTGTCCTAAAACTGCCTGCTGGGGACCAAATGCTGACTTTTGTCAAAAGAGCAAACGCTAAATAAGAAAAATCAGCATGTCAGAAAAATTACCCTCTCGAAGTGAGCTGAGGATATGGCACGGTGAAATACCAGAAAAAGGCAGCCTTGTCTAAGTCCAACTGGAAGTAACGCAAGGGTGTGAGCGGCGAACATTAGTCATCGCTGTTCCCTGTGCTCCGGCTACGCACCCTGGCAGGCGCCGGCTGCGCGCTTGGGCCAGATGCCGCTGTGCAGGGCAGGGCGCTGGGCAGCCCACGGCCCCCGGCTGCCTCTGTGGAGGGGTCTGAACTTTCTGGCTGAGCAAAGATTGGACTTTTTTCCCTTCCTCCAGAGAGCTTCGCTCAGCAATAGAGCAACTTTGGAATACATGTTATCCCGATGGCGTGGAGGACCTAGCTTCTCAGGATTTCTGCATGCTCTGGATTTGGCAGAAGACTTCTGAGCGAAGCCTCAAAACCTCGGTCAAGAGTGAATATTCCCAGCGTCCTAGCTGGTATTGACTAAATGTCTGCTGACTGGCACAATGCCAAGCACTACAGTTTATATTACTATTCCCTTGGAAGGAGATTTGACTTTAGTTTTGTATCAGTGTAAGTTTTTGAGAGGCTTTTAACTAGCAGAAACCTGGAGTACTACGCTGGTTGACTGGATTCTGTCTTCTCAGCAGTGAGAACAGCTGCTAATCTTTTCCTGGCTTATGATTTATTTATTCATAGAGGTTAAAAAAGAACAGATAACTGGAATTCATGGACTGTCCATTTAAGATTGTATACTCTCAGCGAAGTCCAAATAAATAAGCCAAGCCCAGAAAGTCTTGCCAGGGTGAAGGTACTCTTTCTTTCCCTGCTGCAGTATTTATGTATGGCAAAGCCCTAACTCCTATAGCACCTGTGGTTTGTGAAGCATCTTGACCATCCAAGTC
Source organism: Scopus umbretta (assembly GCA_013400535.1). Lineage (NCBI taxonomy): Eukaryota > Metazoa > Chordata > Aves > Pelecaniformes > Scopidae > Scopus > Scopus umbretta. Next base: position 18,778 of record VZTL01000813.1, read on the forward strand.
CCTAGCCCTGCTGCAAGCAGCCCTTCTGTGAGCAGTGCTGAAGGCATAGCTGCGGTGTGGAGGCTTTCTATTTCTGTCCTTCCCAGACATCAACCAGATAACAAAATCAGTTTATCACCACCTGATAGCATGGACAAATGACGGTTTTCTTTTCTTTTCTTTTCTTTTCTTTTCTTTTCTTTTCTTTTCTTTTCTTTTCTTTTCTTTTCTTTTCTTTTCTTTTCTTTTCTTTTCTTTTCTTTTCTTTTCTTTTCTTTTCTTTTCTTTTCTTTTCTTTTCTTTTCTTTTCTTTTCTTTTCTCTTCTTTTCTTTTCTTTTCTCTTCTTTTCTCTTCTTTTCTTTTCTTTTCTTTTCTTTTCTCTTCTTTTCCTTCTCTTCTCTTCTCTTCTCTTCTCTTCTCTTCTCTTCTCTTCTCTTCTCTCTTCTCTCTTCTTGTCTCGTCTTGTCTTTCCTTGTCTTTTCTTTTCTTTCCTTGTCTTTTCTTGTCTTGTCTTTTCTTTCCTTGTCTTTTCTTGTCTTGTCTTGTCTTTTCTTGTCTTGTCTTGACTTTTCTTTTCGTGTCTTTTTGTGTCTTTTCTTTTCATGTCTTTTCGTGTCTTTTCTTTTCTCCCCCCTTCCCCTTAGATAATGGGTTTAGAAGAAAATCATAAACATCTGTGTCCAGATAAGGACTTGCCAATGAAGGAAGGGGATCTGTTGCCCAACAGACTCTTGGTTGTATGATACAGCCTTTCTTCTCTCAAACTGGAGCTGAGCTAGTTATGTGTTTCCGGGAGGAGCACGCAGCACATTGAGCAGAATACAAAAATGCTGCTCTTAGATAATAGGATATTAAGGAACAGCCTAGCTTCTTAGGGGCATTAGAAAGCCGAAAACTTAGTGCTTGAGGCAGGATTAGGCAATAGCAGCCCATTTCCACTGCAGTGGAATTGGTCAGATCCTCTTTCAGTTTATGGAAAATCATAATATTTAAACCTTATTGCTGGGCCTCCAGCTCTTCCATGCATACATAGCTTTCTGGTAGGTTGATATTGTTGAGGATAGTGAAACTAAAAATGTATTTTGAAGCTACAATGACAGAGGAGCTTTTAGCAGATTTTCAGTACTAACAGCACTGACTCCAGGGTTTTCTAGTCCCCTCCTCAAGATGATGCCCTTAAAAAGTGATTCAAGCAAATGGAGTCCTAAACATGGGTTTATATAAGTCTCTGTCTTTATCTGATCCTAATCTATGAAGTCCTGAAATATTTATCTGTTACAAATCAGGGCAAAACTAAGTCAAACGTCCTGGGACCTGTTGCTTTTTTCACCTCATATCAGTGTAATTAAGGAAAAAACTAAGAGTATAGTTACGCCAAGTGAGAAGTTAAAAAAGTCGTGCTGAATAAGTATGCCCATCTGTCTTTCGTTAGCATGCTATGACTTACACAGATGTCTGGAGATCATCCCATTTCCTTCCTGTGTGAGAAAGAGTTTTTTACAATTAGCATGAAGCCACCTTGTTTCAGACTAAATTTTGATTTCTGTGCAGGAAATTCATTCTAGAGAAAATAACATGGATGCCAGTTGCTAACTAGTTAAAGAAGAATGCAGAGTAATAAAGTATACTTACTCTCTTACCTTTTATCTTTTTCTGCACATTGCTCCACTGCTGCTTCCAAAATCATTCAGGAGTACTAAGCTAGCATGGTATGTCCACTGTTCCTCATAGTCTGTGTCTTCACTACTTGGATGTAGGATGGATGAGAAGCACATTTCAAGGCCTCATGATGAAACTTCCCACAAAACAACCATGCATGTAAGAAGTAGAAGGGAGAGAGAAGGGATATGTTGGTAGGTTCGGAGCTTTCATCCTGAAGGGGAGGTCAGGGGAGGTGTTCCTGCTCTTTGGCCCATTCCTGTGTTTTGCATGAAGCAGTCACTAGGTAAAATGCAGAATGACTCTTGAGAATAGTGCTTATGCCTCTTCATGAAGCTGGCCTGTACTACAATAGAAAGCTGTGTATTCAGATGGTCAATAGATCAGAAATATAAATAAATCTATTGTAAAAGTGGAGGGAACAGCTAACTTACAGTGATTCTACATCTGCATTTGCATGGAAGAAGAAATATTTGTAAAAAGAACTGGCAGTTATTAATAATCAATAATTATTAATAATTAATAACTATTCTTGGTTATAATTAATTATTCTTGGTTAGCAGAAAGGAAATTTCACTTCATGCGTAGATATAAACATTGAAGAAGTATGGTAGTGTGTCTGAGAGAAACATTTCAAAGAGTACAGGGATCTCGTTAGGTCATGCAGAGAGAAAATTAGGAAGGCAAAAGCCCAGCTAGAACTCAATCTGACCACTGTTGTGAGAGATAATAAAAAAAGTTTCTACAAGTACATTAGTAGCAAAAAGGGAGCCACGAAGGATCTCCATCCCTTGTTGGATGCAAGGGGAAACATGGTCACCAGGGATGAGAAGAAGGCTGAGGTCCTTAATGCCTTCTTTGCCTCAGCCTTTAATAGCAACACCAGCTCTCCCTGGGGTATCCACACCCAAGAGCTGGAAGATGGGGACGGGGAGCAGGATAAACCCCTCATAATCCAGGAGGAAGCAGTTAACGACTTGCTACGCCATCTGGACACTCATAAGTCTATGGGGCCGGATGGAATCCACCCGAGAGTGCTGAGGGAGCTGGCAGAGGAGCTTGCTAAGCCACTCTCCATCATTTATCAGCAGTCCTGGTTGACAGGGGAGGTCCCAGCTGACTGGAGGCTGGCCAACGTGACGCCCA
>VZTL01000813.1:21871-54837 GCA_013400535.1 Scopus umbretta
GTTGTTTAGTTTAGAGAAGAGGAGGCTGAAGGGAGACCTTATTGCTCTCTACAACTTCCTGAAAGGAGGGTGTGGTGAGGAGGGTGTTGGCCTCTTTGCCCAAGCAACCAGCGATAGGATGAGGGGTAATGGCCTCAAGTTGCGCCAGGGGAGGTTTAGATTGGATATTAGGTGAAATTTCTTTACTGAAAGAGTGGTGAGGCATTGGAACCAGCTGCCCAGGGAAGTGGTGAGTCACCATCCCTGGAGATGTTCAAAAAATGTCTTGATGTGGTACGTCAAGACATGGTCCAGCAGGCATGGTGGTTTGTTTTTTTTTCTTGTTGTTTTTTTTGTTTGTTTGTTTTGTTTGGGTGGTGTTTTTTGGGTTTGGTTTTTTTTGGGGGGGCGGGAGGGAGGAGGGGAGGGGTTGATGGTTGGACTAGATGATCTCAGAGGTCTTTTCCAACCTTAACAGTTCTATGATTCTATGATTCTATGATTTGGCTCTTAACCATGTGTTAAGAAGTACAGTGTGTGCCCAGGATGCAAGAGAAAGCATTCCATAAATATTTACTATGAATGTGTTGTTAACACTTGATTAATGGAAATGGACAAGAGATAAACACTGTTTAATGTTGTGGTCCCTGCTCATTTGTGCTACTTTGTTTTTCCAAGGAAAAAGGACACACAAAGAGAGTTTAAACAGTTTCGGGCAATGAAGCTACCCTTGCAGCTAGAGGAACTTTTCTGTTTTTTCAGTAAAATGATAACATTTGAACGCTCTCACTAGATGAGTAGCAAATTAGGTAGATGTCATTGTGTAAGACTTTCCATACAGACTTATTGAATGTGTCAAGTAAAACAACCTACCAGTTGATAGATGATGGTTTTCAAAACGATTACAGCATTGACATTGCTGGATTGCTATTGGAAGAGCCAGATGAAGTTGATGCAGTTCCAGATGCTAAATATGAAAAGTTTATTGGAAGGCTTGACAAAGGTAGCATTTACAGCCACAGACTTGCTGCCGAGGCATCAGCTAAGTGGGTTTTGCATACTTTCGATGCTGAAGCACTGCAATACACAATGTAATACATTAGGGAAATGTTAATCTTGATGTCTCAGATACACATTCATTTGCAAATACCCAGTTCATAAACTAAGGATTGTTTCCTTTAGCCATAGACATATTTTCTTTGTGGCCAACTTCAATGAGCATTTAAATATACATAGCAAAGAAATAAGTAATATTCATACAAGCAGCTGTGTTAAACAGTTTGAGTAGCATTTCAGATAAAGAGAACTGCTAGTGAAAAACCTGAAAGATGTTGACATTTGGTCTCAAGTTGTGACCTTTCCTTCTGTGTGTTATTACTTGAGAATTTGAAATACTGTCCTTGGTTTTGAATGGAAGAAAGGCTAAAACACATTCATTAAAGGTGATCAGTAAGTGCAAAATGTTCCTCACAGCTTCTCCACCAGTGCTTACCCCTCCCTGCAAGCCATTCATACCTGAGGCTTGTGGTTCACACTTCATTAGCGTGTCCTTGGCACTCAGCTGTTTTACGAATAGATAGCACTTACATACAAGTTTTGTGATAGCCTAGAGTTTCTATAAAAAGTGGTTGGTAACAACCTCAATTAATGTATTATATACTATATATTTACTAATGTATTATATACTCTCAAAATATTGGCTTGGCAGTTGCAATTACTATGATACCTATGTATTCTGAACTCCAGGTTTTTTGGAATTGGACCTAGTGTTTTCCCTCCTGCAGGATTTCTTTGCTGGACAGTCAGTATATTGAACATATTGTAACATCTTTTAATGAAAGAAAACTTTTTGGTTTTTTTTTTTCCAATTGTATATGAATAAGATTTCCTTTCTACTGTCTTCCATAAATACATTACAATCTTAAGTGTGCTTCATAGAGGTATTTGCATTCAAAACAATTCTCCACACTATTACCTTTAAAAAAAAATCTTCCTGGTAAAATACATGCAATCTGACCAATAAAAGACAAGTAGTCTACTCTTCTTAGTCCTACAGTGCTTAGAGCAGAGAGAAGATGCTGAAAAGAGTTGCCCTAAAACTAGTCGTACATGGTGGACCACTGCTTACGTTTTCTTTAGAGCTCTGAAGCCAATGCCTTCAGCAACTTAGTAGACAACATGAAGCAGGTATTTTGAAAATGGCAAGGTATTATTACTTCCTTTAAATGCAAGTTGTACTGTATGATTTATCTTTTCCATAGAGTGCTTAGTGCAATTGAATCAACTAATCTCCTACTGTGTTTCAGGTCCCCAATGCTCAGATGATCTACAAATAGGTGATCTACTCAAGACATGTCAACACATGTCTGCTTGGGACAGCGGTGAGTTAAGGCGTATGCCAGCATCCTAAGAGTCTTCCGTGCCAATAACAGATCCACAGAGAGGCATGATTACTGTGGAAGTGGGAGGTGGTGGGCTTGCCTAGGAAGGCTCGTTTCTCAGATCTCACTACCTCTCTGGTGGAAATGTGTCAGATCAGAGGCGCGTAATGAACTGTTTTTGAGAGAGTTCTGAGACTAGCACATTCCTATTTGTCATGTTTGTCACTGACTTAACACAATTAATGAAATGCCTTCTTCATATTGGCTCACATTATCATCCTGACACAGGCATTTGAAAGAAATTCGAGTTGTGCTTTTTATTATACCCAAGTCATTATTCATATAGACTAGAGCAAGGGCCACCTGTGTGTGTGAGGGAGAGTGTGTGCATGTGCACTTATGCTCAGGGAGAAGTGTTTGGGAAATGATTGGCACATAGCAACAGAAAACAGTAAGTCTCTCTACTGTTTATAAGATGAACCCCTTTAAAATCATAATGAAATGTCTGACATTGCAAACACAGTATCACAGAATCATTGAGGTTGGAAGGCATCTCGTGAAAACATCTAATCCAAACCCCCTGCTGAAGCAAGGTGAGCCAGAGCAGGCTGCTCAGGACAAGCCTCATTCTGATTATCAAATAAATATTGGACTATCAAAAAATCAATGGTAGTGACTTAAAATCATAAGATCTTTCTAAGTGTGTTTTCTCTTACTGTATTCTGTACAGTATTCTGAACCATTCATGGTTCCCATTTTCAATTGTTTCTCTGAAACCATGACAATGAAGAATTGTAATTAAGAAAAAAGCTAGAGAGTCTCCCTTAATCACATGATTCCAAGAGCTGAAGTTTAAGACAAAAAATATATACAGACATTTTTAAATTATGTACACAATGTGTCACATCCACTCCAGACTCCATGCGAAGTTGCACAGAGCAGAATTAACAGGCAGCCCTTGAGTGGAGCAGTGGTTATAAATGAACCACCCAGACTGCGAAGAGAATGTATCTCATTACCAAGAATTTCCTCAGGCTTTGCTCAGCTCAGAGATGAAAACTAGCAACTGTTTTCGGAAGAAGCCACAGCCAATCTCAGCTACCATCATGACTATTAAAGGAGAAGGTCACTCCACTTGTTCTTGATAGGGTTTGATTGCTTCAAAAATGGTACAGGAGAGAAAAATGTTGATGAATTACTTTGAAATCTTAAAATGTTGATAATTATTCTTTGTTTCCCTCTTCTGGAAGCTTCAAATTCTTGCTTATGCCATCTGCATTTCCAGCACATAACCTTAAGTGATTCATACTGGTCTCCTGTTTGTCATAATTGTAATTTTTCTCCCTTATGTACATGTACCACACCCTGAAGTTGCTTACTTGCTTTTTAAAATAACATCTGTCCTTACTCACATAAGTACTCCATAAAGATCCTTGAGGCAGGAGACTTTTTCCTCCTCATTTGACTAATGTGGCAGGCATGATGCATCTAGGTGTTCCAAAGGATACAAAGGGGTTGGTCTGTTAGAGTTGAATGAACAGGTAAAACCCCAATTTGACTTTTATTTTCCCCAAAGGTCCCCCAGTGAGCTTGGTTTTGACTGCAAGGGACAGTAGAGATAAGTAATTTAGAGGTTTGCTCCTCTAACTTTTTTACAAGCATACCTTGTCATTTCTGAGAATGACGACATGGTTTTAAAAGTTCCCATGGTTACTTCGAATTCCTTCATCTCACATTGCCAACTGCCAGCAGCCATCAATGAAGGCTCCTAGTGTGGCCTATTCAACCAGATGTTATTGACTTTGAAAAAGGTTTTTATGCCTTACTAAAGTAAACCTGATCTGACTTTGCAAGATTACCTAGAGGAGGTTTTTCATGAAGAACTGGTTTACATCTGGTAGGCTTTTTCCTACTCCTATTTATTTGCAGATACAGGACATCTTATCTTGGGCTTTGTTTAGAGGAGTATCTCTTCTCCTAGAAGTTTGCCCTTTTAAGACCTGAATTTCTATGTGTTTTCTTCTGACTTAAGTGAAGCTTTTTTCTAACAGAAACCCTCCAGGGTCACGCTGCTCTAATTCATTGTTCTACAATGCTGAGATGAGAGAGGTTTAGGTGAAAGATCTGCAAATATTCTCGCTTTGTCTGTAGCTCTGTTATGGGACCAGCACGCCACTGACTATTCTGTTTGCACTGGTACTTGCAGCCCTCCCATCCATGACTGTACTGCAGAGCCATGTAACCTCAAGAGGTCTTCTAAGCTGAGTAAAAGCACCAGGACATGTGGGGCAGAGGTGCACAGTCCAGATGAAAATGAGACTCATGGCCACCAAGTAATTAATATTTCATGGTGCCCAGGATGGCTGTGATGAATTTGGATTTGATTTTGGAGTGTTTGGTTTTGGTGTATAAATATTTGTTGAAAAGTTTACACTCTTTTTTTCCTGAAAATAACCATATTAAAACTAGTCTTGATAAAAATCTGAACTTAAAAGTTGATTAGCTACTAGAAAGTGTATATTCATCAAAAGACACAGCTGTGTCAGAGTTGAATGAACAGGGCAAAATCAGAAGTTATAATCAATAAACACTAGCTAACAAAAAGAAAACTTCAATTTTAATAGTAAAATTTTACAATAAAATTTGTAATCTGCCAAGTGGAATGAAAAGATAACCTCCCAGTGTTTCTGAAGGTACCAAGATACTTAAAATCACAAAAGCAGGGTAGTAGAAAAAATAGACTTTGGACTTCCGGCTTTAAGGAAGAAAATACACCCATGTGTTGACTGATACCTTCACTCAGATACTTTTTCGTTACTTATTGCCAGGAAGCTGGAGTGTGTGACCTAATTTCTGGAGTAGGCCCTTCACTTTTCCTGTTAAGGAAAACTAGTCCAATAGAGGTAAACCTTGAAGGAGGTTCCTGAAGCCCCACAGAAAGGAGAAAGGGAATTGAGCAAAGGTCCTTGTTGTGGTTTAACCCNGTGAGAGGTGGCTTCAGTTTCCTCTCCAATGTACCTCTTTACAGAGAGCAGGCAGTGAAGAGACAGACCTAGGAGACTAACTCTCTCCCTCTCTCCCCCACATCTCTTCAAGGGAGATCTTGAAGGGCCCCTACATTTGTGGTCACACTATGTACTCATGACTGCCTCTGGACTCTGTAACTTGAAGAGAACACCATTAGCATTGCTGTAATTAAATGGATGTTAATAAAAGGAGCTGCAAAAAAGAATTATAGACAGGAATTTTGCTAGTAAGCTGTGGCTATGCAAAATGTGTACATGAGCTGTTCAGTGACCCCGAAGTATGCTGAGGTTATCAGGAAGCTACAGCTGGCGACGTTAGATTTCTAACCAGGAAACACCCTTACGAATGTTGAAGGTAACAGAGACATTCTGCTGGGGGGAAAAAGCAACCAGCCATTGTACAGAGGTCGCATAACTTGACCATGTACAGAGTAGTTCGTAACAACCTGAATAGGCAGAGCCTGAATATTTTAAGACTGTGATGAAAACCACTAGTTGTGCATGCACTCTTGCTGCAGCACTGGGTTTGCAGAAATGTTTCCTTGTTACCTTGTATTACAGTATACGTAAGTGTTAGAACATCACTAGGGGCTACAAACAACCCATGCTTGTGTCTAACCTAGTATCCTCCTTGAGGCTTTCTTGTAATTCAGCTACAACTGCCTGTCATGTATAAAATGGAGAAACCTCTTTTTTACAACCAGATAATTTTTCCTTGAGCTGAAGAGGTAAACAGGCCTCAAAATTAAGTGATGACTTCATTGTCTTTGCATTTGTCACCACTGGTGATTGTAGGGCCTACATGATAAGTAATTAATGATGGCTTGTATGAGGAGTAAGGATGCATTGAAAAATAATCATGATTAATTTGCTTTTCTTTTACAGGAAGTTATTGCACTCCACAGCCCTGAAGGGAAAATCATAGCAAGGGAACAGCTGTTAACAAGTCTTTATAGAAATCACTTTAGCGGCCTGTTAGGTAAGGCTTTGGAAGAGTGATGGAGGGAGGAAATAGCAGTTACAATTTTGTACAACAAAATCTTGTTATGAGAGAACTCCAGGACAAGATAATGATATTGTTGTTTCATAAATACAAAAGTTATGACTTTCCTAGCATGTATCACAAGGCCAGCGCTTAGTGAGACATGCAGTCTCATCTCAGCTGCGGCGTTGAACCTATAATAAGGGACTAGCAGCTGAACTAGCTGAGATGTCATGTTAACACTAATCCTAACTCCTTGGAGAACAAGTAAAGAGCGAAAGGACACACAGTCAGAGTTCTGTGCAAGCACTGTAAAGAATGTATATTGCTAAGGGAAGCATTGGGGTTTTTTTATAAGATTTTTTTACTATCCAGCTGGTTTTTATACATCCAGAGATGTAGCTAGGCTGAGCTTAACAGAGGTGCATGCCTCGGTTGGTTGGGGAAGGAAGAGATCTGCTTTACTAACATTTGTTATGGATGGGCCCAACTTACAGATATACAAATTTTTCGTATTCAGCCTTTGAATCTGGCATTATCGTTTAATCCATTTTATAAGCAAAACTTGGTTCCAGGTAGCATTTGGTATTCAACAACCTCACAAGTTTTTTGATTTCTAGACTGTAAGGAAATCAGTGAAGCAACTGGTCTTGCTGACAACGATCAGGAGTGATCAACTGATCTCTTTGGGGAACTGAAGTTCCAAGGAATAGGTCTATGAGGAAATGATGTCTTTTGCTGATAGCATTTCCCTTTCTTTTCTTTCTCCCACCCCAGTTTTTGAAACAGCAGCAGCATTAGCTTCCCATTATTGTGTTGCTGAATCTTCCTTTTCATTAATTCCTGGCTCATCTTCTTCTGAATCATGCCAAAATTTAACCCAGTATGAAATTTTATTATGAAGCTGCAAAGTAGAAACTTAGCAGGGGAAGCTGAAATCAGTACGCAAAAGAGTGTATAGAGTCCTGTTCATCTTTTCCGGGACATTTTTGAATGGTAGCTGCCCTGACCTAGCTTTACACATTAGAGATTAAATGAAAAAAAATAACAGCAGAAAAACCCATTTCCTCCATAATTCAGCCTCGGCTTTCCAAACTGTATGCAGCTGGCTTCATGCCAAAGACTCGCAGTTCTTTCTTCCAAAATTAGCTTTCCCAGTCTTACAAACCCCACCTGCTTCCAACTGGAGTAATGGCAAATTTAAAAAAAATGGTTCTAGTTCCTGCAGAAGAAAATGTATCTGGGCCACTGTAAACAATATAACTTACTATTCTAAATGTCGCCATAGCTGATTGTTTGTGAAGTCTATCAGCAGTGTTCTCCTTCTCCCTCCCTTCTTTGTCTTTAGCTAAGAACATACAATGATACCTCCTCCTAACTGGCCTCACAGTTTATATTCCACATGTAAAATACCTCCCTTTGAATTTCAGAGTATTCCTTTGGGCTACCAATGAGTTGCATACACAGGCGAGTTTTTAAATAGCACTTTAAAATAAAGTTTCCAGAAACACAGCCCTGCCAACTCTCCTGACTTCCTGTATCCTCATTCTTTTCTTCTTATTTTGCAGCTACTGATAGCTCAAGACAGTATTTTACATGGAGAAACTGAGGCATAGAAATCCTGCAGGTGTTCGATGAAATCAGGGAGCGATCCAGGAACTGAAGTAGGAGGGCAGTCCTGGCCTTTCAGCATATGCCAGGAAAGGAAAGGAAGTGTGGGCCAACAAAAGGAAAAGACAAAATGCTTTCTACCAGACATGGAACATTTGTCATACCGGCTTTTTAATATGCTGGAAACCGGAGAAGCAAAAGCACTGGTGATCGCTCCCTTCTCTGACTTTCCTTATAACGCAGTCTGAAGATGACCAGTCAAAGGAAGCTGAACCAACATTTCTAACCTGCACTGCAAAACTCTCATCAGCATGTGGAAGGCTGTCCTTTCATGGCAACACTCTCATTGCCATCTTTTGAGGGTTGGGTTTGTGTTTTTTTTTTACTTCATATGGAACAATTTAAGTTCCTTGTCTTCAGAAAAGACAGCCCACATGCCTCCTGCAGATGCAGTGTGCAGGCTTCTGCATTGCTCTAGCTCTGATTCTCCATCTTATCCAGTGAAATTTTAAATAAACTTTAGCAAAAGAGCTTGGAAGAACCTTACATGAGCATATCTCACTGGCCAGGATGCACTCCTTATACATGAGTGTTGTGAGGAGGACATTTGAACCTGAGCTCTCTGTAGATCAAGTAACTCACTCCAGGAACAAAGGGTGCTACCTTACACTCTTCTCTTTTAAAAGGCACTGAAAGCCTTTCTAGCTAAAAAAAAAAGTATGATCTGCAGATTCCAAGTAGAGTTAGGAACTTGCCTGCATCTCCCTATAGACAAAGCTTATTCTACATTTGTACTTTGAACGTTGGCATCTGTGGCACCACAAAGTACCTTATTCTCCCGGAAGCTTACTGGGAGAGCACAAGCAGCACTGAGCATTATGCTGAGTCCTCTGCATGAATATTTCCTTTACTACAGTTTAATACAGCCATTTGTAAGAATATCTAATAAGGATACTCCTTTGCATGCCGTTTGTCAGCAAAAGCAATAAAAGAAACAGTGTGGGTTTTTTGCTTTTAGTCCTTTGTCAATGAAAATGAGATGGAGGTGGTTGGGTCAGGATCTAATGTCACAAATAAGGGGACAGAGCTATACCCAATAGACATCTCCTGTTGTAGTGCCACTCACAGTTGCTGTTCTCCTCCTCTTCTTTGTAAGACCTAATTTCTCTTGGTCCTTGATGCAAGACAGAAAAGGGACCCTTAGTCACTCACCATGGGAAAGCATATAGATACAGGCTGGGAAGTGGCTAAATAAATTTTCCGTGTGTTTTATCTCATTTTCCTTTGGAAGTATCCAAACCCCTCATACACTTATATTAATACTGACAGAGCAGCACAAGTCAGCACACAGCTTTTTTAGTGCAAAGCTGTGAGCATCTTTCTAACAGTGGAAAATGCCAATTTTTGGACTTGCAGGATAAACACAGATGAAAAGTTAAAGTTCGTTTTAATGAGGCTAATCTTCTTTGTAGTTTAAGAAGACTGCAGTTTTTGTTTTGTCTTGTCTGTGTGAATAAGACAAAGGTTTTCAGTAATGTTAACCAAATTTTTAATGGCACTTGGGTCAGGTTACAAAACTACTGTCTCAAAAGTAAAGATATACTAGGGGTGCACATTTTTGCAGATGTTAAACACTGGCTTGTGCCTTTTGTGAATCTGCAGCATGACGTAAGTCTTAAAAAGACTGGTTTTGTTCCTCACTGGTCCTGTGTGTCACTCCGTGCCCAGGAGGGATGGAGGTCACTTCCCCAGCACTGTGCTGTTCTGTGGGAGGCCTCTTGCCTTCTTTACTGGTCATTATTGCAGCTCAGCTCAAGCGATGTACATGTTCGCCATGGCTTCTCCTGTGTTCCTTGATACCGGTGCTTCAGGAGACTGACTGAATTCACTGCCACATCATTCCTGTGGGAGGGGGAGATGGTGTCCTTCCCTTTTAACCAAGAAGCAATTGAGATGCAGAGGAACTAAGGGAAAATCTTTCTCCTGTTTTAGAAAGTCCAGCCTGATTTTTTGAGAGCACCTTACATTGGCAATTCAAAGAACAGCTCTTAGTTTTCAGCTGGAGTTTGCAAGAAGCAGGTTATTAATACACACTTACAAATTTTGATGATAAAATAATTACAGGCATACACAATTTCATATTCTGTGGAAATACTTTTTAAAAACAGCATTGTAACAGTGCATTGATACTTTAGTGACTCAGCTGGCTCCACTAGAGCATAAAACAGGTATTGTATGAGGAACAAATTACACCCTTTCTACCACATATTTATAGGTATTTGTTCTTATGCTAGCACAGATAGAATGAGTCTCCAAACTAATACTCAGCTCCCTGACTTTTATGTGCCATGCTGTCTCTGGCTCTATCACACTGATGATAGCTATTTATCTTAGCTCTCCTAGACACAGTCTAAATTATTTGCCCCCCAAGAGACAGCAGCCAGTCTTTCTGCAAATGATAAAGAGGAAAAATATGCTGATCAAGTGCAATACACAAGCTGGAACATCCATTATTTAAGCATATTTCAATTCTTTTAAACCCATCGCTGCACTACTCTTTGCTTTCAGTGGCTTGATCTTGAGAGCCTGTTGACCGACTTAAACAGGTGAGGGCCAACCTTTACGTCTGGGAGGGACTATAGAATTACGGTGTTGTTCGTGTGGATTTTTTTCCATTTGTGTGATTTCAAGGGCCTTGCTTGTATAACTGCGTACCTTTAACCCTATTGTCTTTTGCTTTCCTCCTCCTTCCCCATTTTGACAAAAGCCTTTGATGATTCCTAATGGTTGCCAGTGTCAGGAGCTGCTAGTGGAGAAGTGTTTAAAAGATACTTAGCAATTCCTTGAGAAATTAGAAAGACTTGTCCTTGCTGGATGCAAACATCTATGAAAAATCCATCCTAGAATAGCCCACAATAGCCTGCAGTCCTCTGGGCAATGTGGGCTTCTGGTCAGAGGGCCAGGAGTGAGGCACCTTGCCATCAAGAATCCAGTCACAGGCATGTGGGTCAGCTCTCTGGAGTCCTAGAGAACCTGCCCAGGCCTTGAGACAGCATTTTTTTTTTCTGTTTTTGGTGAAACTCCCATGCTGTGTTGACAGTGAATTGAACCAAAAAAAAAAAAAAATCAATCTTATGTCCACGCTTCACCCTTTCATAATGGGATTCTCCTTTTAAACCTTTCTTGCAAAATTAGGGCAAACAATTATCACAGTTGTTGCTTTATGTTCTTTTGTATTTCTTTCTAGCCCCCAGAATACCATTGGGTGAAGTTATTTGCAAATAAGGATTTGTTTAGGTTTTTCCTAGAAGTGATAGGCTTTGTTTCCTTCCTTTTCTTTTCAATTGCTGTGTCCTATATTGCATAAAAGATAGAGCAGCCGTTGGACAGAACTGTTCAGATTTACAGAACCTGCTAATGAAAATAAGCCCAACAACTCTAGATTGGTAGGCATCTTGCTGTTTACACGCCACATCTGGCTATATACCTCTAATCATAAGCGAGCTGCACTTTACGAGCTATGAAGGGATCTTGAAGACTACACTTTTCTGGGCAAAGGTTTGGGGGGCAGTAGCGAGCGCGCTGTGCCAGCACCGCAACCCTGCAACCCGCCTGTCCTCCTACAGCCGGTGTACTCGGGGTACGTCCTTGGGCACCAGGAGGTGCGGCCAAGCGTACATGAGGATGCACTTGCAGTCCCGCACCTAGTGCTGGAGGTTATACTCAAAATTCGGGCTGAACAGAAAAATGCGCATCCTCTTTTAATCCTCTAAACTGGCTTTGTTGGTTTGGCATGCTGCTTGAGAGCTAGGCGTTCAGAGGATGATAGAAAAATGAAGGAGAAGGGAGTCACAGAAATGTAACACCTTTGCCACTAGGAAAAAAACCTCCTGGGGCTGGTGAAGTGTCAGAAACAAGAAACCAAGCATCCCTCGCTATTAATATTATCTTTCCAAAGAAAAGAAGACGTACAATAGTGGCAGGAAACTTCTGTTAGTGAGTTGCTTTCCCTCCAGCTTGTGGGATTGCAGGAGCAAAACCAGCTCAGCAATAAATGTTGCAGTTATGCCAGCTGCAAGACGCTATTCAGAGGGATCGTCTGCAAATAAACAAAGATTAGAAAAAGAAAGGAGTGATCAGTGATCATGTGATGATGAGCAAAGCTTATTCCTGACTGACCGCTGAAGCAGAACTTGCCAGCCCAATTTGGTGTGCAAAGCACTGGGAATACTATTTATTTTTCCTTCCCTTTACCTCTCATTGCTGCCAAAGAAGGAAATTGCAATATTGTCCTCATTTTACAACGAGTTTGGAGTAACCGGTTAGCAAAACACATAAAGCCGAGTTGGAGGAAGATTTATTGTGGTGTTTCTAGTTGTATCCTTATGGAGTGCCATCTAGGGGTAACCCATTAAAAAATCATCAAAGGTTGAAAGCTTCACCTCTCGTTAAAAATCAAACTGGAAAATGCTTCCCCTGTATGATGCTCCAAGATCTTGCTACAGATACTGAACACACTGTTTGGAGTACATAGGGTGGCATTAAAACTATAGGAAAAGAGACTGGCAAGAGATTACTATAGGATACAAAGGAACTAGGTCCAGAAAACCATTCACTCACCTCCACAAACTACCTGGTGTTTACAGCCAAATCCTCCCGTGCTGTCCAAATCATTGGCATTCGTAAGTCAACTTATTGTCCAGCTTGTGTTCCTTTTGTTTATAGGCTTGAGCATGAGAAAAAAGACGAGCTTTAAAATCCTCAGTCATAAATGTGGTGATTAAATTGATTTAGACAATTAGTTTTTCTTTGATTTTCTGAAAGGACAAAAAGGAAAACTATAATTCTTACAAACACGTGAGGACATTAGCAACCGTATTGACCTATATTTTTGTTCTGTTTTGTTGGCCTGTTTTGATCCCCTGTTCTAAGTTTATATATTTTTAATAATGTATGTTTAGAGTAATATGATCAAGTTCGTAATTACACTTCTGCCTAACATTTCCTCTGCTTGGCCTAAGGAAGCCTGGTTTTTCTCCTATGTTTTGGGAAATTATGATAGGCAACCAAATAAATTCTGAAGGTCTCGAGGCAGCTAATTATGCTGACATACTCTGATGATGCTTGAATTCCTACCATTATTTAATTTCCTAAAACAAAGTTGCTAAAGAAAAAAATACCTTTCTTTTAATTCTTTTAGACAGACTCCTAAAATTCTTTTAAGTTCGAAGAAACACTCAGAAGGGCCTGTGCCCTTAGGGCCAACTCTCCCCAGTCTTCAGGCATGAAGCCACACGCAGGCAAGGTCCCTTTCCCCTGCAAGAAGCAGCATTTGTTCCTTCCACCATCCCTCTCTTGCCTGTGCCTTTGTCATCTCTTTTTGGCCTAACATAGTCAAAAAACTGTACCTTACAAATGCTTGTCTTACAAGGCGTTCCATAAAAAGATCTATTTGAGTCTAATATCATTGCTGTATACCCTCTAGCATATACATTTCCTAATTTTTTGGATAAGGAACAGTCTTCAAACTCTATACAGCTCCTAACACAGTTTGGTCTATGGCTTGGGCCCCTAGGTGCTGTTAAGGATACATGTCTAGAGAACTTCATTCTGCTCATGTCTCTGATATCATTGTTACATCATTATATTCAGTTTTTTTCCTGGGGAGCGCTGCAATAGACCGGTGCTATATTAAATCAGCCTCTGACAGAAGCAGCTGTTCTCATTTTTGCTTGACCTGCACAGTGGCTTTTCTTTACAATACTCATTTAATATTTGATAAAGACTTGATATTTACAAGTACAGATGGAAATAAAAACTGCGTTGGCAAATGTATCAATGTCATTCTGTCATTCAGTTGTCCCTCTCAGGGATTTCTAGCACCTCCTTTAGAAGCAATTTCCACTCTCTAAATCACACAAGTTTAACAAGAAGATAACAGTCATGCTTACTTTCATAAGCATGAATTATAAAAGGGGGGATGGAAATCAATTATCATTATGGGTAACACACCCAAAAAAAGACATAGGCCTGTGACACCTGGAAGAAAATACATTGGCAGAAATTGTGTAAATGGTTAACAAGTATTTAGTGTGTTCCTGTTCAAACACTTTCCACATTGCTGAACTGGAAAACTCAAAGAGTTAATGATGCCAGTTGGTGAAATTCCTCCCACTTTCACCTCCTTCCAAGCCAGTGTCAATAGGCATTGATTTCTCTAGGTCTCATTCTCAGGCAGTGGCACATAACACATGCTTCAGTTTTGTGCATACCTAAGTATACATAATACTTACAGAAGTATATGTATTACTGAAGCCCAGAAATGGTAGAGAATTCTAGTTTTATCTCAAACTAAATAATAGTGGGAAAAGTTGTGCTGTGATTTATTTTTTCCTCAGTAGCTAGTCCTCTAATGCAAGCTTTCCCTCCTCCCATCTCCTGCTTTCAGTAGAGGTGCTGTTATTTAGCACGTGGCTTTGTCCGCTCTACTCCATGCTAAACTGACAAATGAAGAAGAAAAGTAAAAATAGTCAAAAATTGCAATGATAACACATCCATTTCCTACCTTTTTAAAGAACTGTACAAATAGGAATAAATCACCCATAATAGCGTAACATTATCTTTTACAGTATCTACATTACAAGAGAAATAAAAGCATAAAGAGCTTCAGAAAGGTAACAATGAGTTTTGCAGTGATTTTAATTTTGTTGTTGAAAGTATATCATACTATGTAGAACAGAACTAGTATCTACTGAAAGTATATAGGAAAGAAGGGAAGCTTAATTTTCCATACTGGGTACAGCTGAAATAATTATTTAATATCATTATTTATATTCTTTAATTGTTGCCTGACCAACAACCTTTTTGCTTTGTGTTTCTTTTGTCTTGGAAGCATTCAAGCTCTGATGCGCCTTTATACAGTTGCAAGACATTTCTCATTCACCTGGCACTAAATTACAATAAAGCAGTGTTTTAACCTGAATAATCTATCCTGGAAGAATACTGCATGTTGGTAAGCCCTCCTGTCCCTGCAGTATGTTAAGTTAAAATGCCAAGATGGGAATTGTATTAACCGAATACCTCTCCACCTGCCAGCAGCTGCTTTGAGTGGAAATCAAATGGTGTGAAGAACCCGAACTGAGGCAAATCCCATCCTGAGTGAAAGGCTGGTACATAGGTATCCTGTCCCTTTCTAATTAGCTCTAGCAGTCACTGTGCCTGTGCTTCAATTAGCACTTTGTAATTGTAGTTTCATTCTAGCCCTATTTTTGATCTGATATAATGCCTCAAGCTGACTAAACTTTTTTTTTCCTCCTGTCAGGAGGGAGGACTAGCAGGGAACTGGAGCAGCCCCACCAGACCTCCCCAGCAACCACCGTGCCTGCTATGTGAAAATGTACATTTCACCCTTCAGCTAGATCTAATTTAGAAATCTTTGAGCTCTTAATGATTTCCTATAGTTTGGCCTAATTAAATCTAAGTGCTTTTGCATTAAAACTGAAATGCGCAGCTGGGAGGAAGCTGAAAACCTGTGACCCTGAAATACAGTCCCAGAAACACGAGCCCTCCTTCGTCTTGACAGTTGCCATCTACTGCATCAAAGCCACAGCCATCTTCTGTTTCAACCTGGTGCCTAGACTGCAAAAATAGCCTGGTTAAGACCAAAGTTTTCTGCAGAACTGAATTACCACCAACATATGCAGCAGCTGTTCCATGCAGTGAAGCTGCTGCAGCCTGAGGGACTCTCCCCTCCAAGAAGGGAGATACTGCTGCAGGAGCTGCTCCTGCTGCATCGTGTCCTCCTGTGAGGGAAAGGAGCTCTGCTGCTGCTGGGGAACGTGTCACCCAGGACAGGGCCCAAAGCGGGGAGCTGGGCTCTGGAGCACTCCCTTCGCTCTGTGACTTGAGGCGCTGCATATGACTGATCAGCAGGTCAAAAGATCTACCTCCAGCAGGGGCATCAAGCCATGGCGCGGGAAAGAAACCACTGCTGAGAGCTGCATCTACTGGGTTTGGGGAATGCAACTCAGGAGTCAACTGGGCGAGTGCCCTGCTGAGGGAGAGACATGGCAGCAGACCCGGGCAAAGCTGCCTGGGCTCCCCTGTCTGTGTCTTCCAGCAGTCTTTGCTGTTGGCTTTTCTCTAAACCTGTTAAAGCCACTAGTGAAATCCCATTAGTTTCCTAAGAAATTCTTACCTTGCAGGCTTCTATAGTAGAGGAACATGTACCATCCAGGGTCTGTCTGTTCTCAGTCTTTTTTTTCCCCCAAATTCTGCTGTTCTCTTTGATGTTCAGGCAGGAACAAGAAATATTTGCATCACGTCTCTATTCAGAGGTCTCTTCTAAGAACACCATACAAACTACTGCACACTGCAGCATCTGTTACTGCTCTATTTATAATCATAACAGTAATATTAGCAAGTAACTATCAAGCACAACTACAGAATATGAACCCACGATCTTATCCCCAAGCTAAGAATGATATGAATGACAGTATGAATAATATCTAATAAACATCCACTAAAATTATGTATCTACAAAACTAGACAGACTTGTTTCTTTTATTTTAAAGACTAAGTCTAATTAAGAGCACTCCTGGTGCATCTAGGAGGTTGGAAGAGCTTAGGCAATTGCCTTCATACATACAAAGTAAATCAGATGGTTGGACTCTACTATTTACGTTTCACAATTTCTGGCTTACAAAATTATTCTCCCAAAGTAAATATCATTGCAGTATAGGAAATTATTTACAAAAGAAGAGCTAAGGAAAGCTGTTCCATCATTTCTATTTTCATCAAGGTGAAAAATACACTCTTGTAATCATCTTACTGGGCTCAATCCTATGCTCCATTAGCAGCAAAATTTTCCATTGAAGTCAGCGCAGATCTTGCTTTCATAAGAGAATTTTGTATTCTGTAGCAACATCTCATCTTGCTATCATTACAGTCAGTGGGAGACATGCTTCTGAAGGTAATGGTAGTATAATGAGATCTTTGGTGGTGTTTCATGATGTGCTACTCTGGCAGGAAAAGAACCATCGATTTCAGGAATCATGGAGGTTTGCATCAAAGAACAGATTTGTTTCTGTTAAAGAAATACATGCGAGTGGGCCTGAAATTTAAGAAACTTCAAAGTAACCTGCACTGCAGCATGGGAAGAACGTTAGCCCTTATACATTTTAATTATTCCCACAAGGACAGATCACTTGATTCATTCAATGACTTCAGTGTTCCAGTTAATGTCAATACGCATGCAATATAGCACCTTAAATTGCTGATTTTGAATTTTACTTATATTTTTAATAAAACTCCCTTTGTCTTCCCTAGAAGTGTCCTAGTAAGTAATGAAACCTTTTGTTCTAAATGAAAGATGTTTCATTTGACCAGGCAGCAATATTCTTTTCAACTTTTAATTTGGCAGGAAGCAGGAGAATCCTCAATTTTAGCCAAAATTGTTTCATTTTCAACTGTGATTAGTTTGCATTTTCCTACTTTGAACTCTTTCGTACCTGTTAAGCAAAGCTCATAGGTGACCTTCTGAAATATATTATAAGTCAGATCTGGCAGTTAGAGACAGCATATAGCTCCAAAACCACCTCTTTAGTCCTCACAGGATAGTATGTAAGACTGTCTTCCCCCTGCTGTCACGTACAAAAGCCCTTGGAGCTCTCCCTAGAGATGTTCACAGTGTGCAATTAAAGAGGGGTGGTGCATAGATCACCAACTCTTCTGTGTATTTCAGACGTACAACATTGTCTCTGGACTTAAGCCAGGGAAATAATTTAACTTCTCACAGCAGATAATTTTTGTCTTCGGCATAGTTGATACTCCCCAAATAATTAAAAAGATCAGCCTACAAAACTATTGGCAGAAATAAGAAATTAATTAACAGAAGTGTGTTGCAGTAATGTTACTTTATATCAGTTTAATCACAAAGTTCTTCCAATTCTAAGTTTATGCAAAAAATATGTAATATTCATCCTAGCAGATACACAATTCCAAACAGCCGCATTTTCCATAAATAATTGGCAGAACAACCTACCAGTTGTTCATAATTTGTTGCAGACATTCCCAAAAGCTTATAAATTTTATTATAAGAGTGGGTGATTTTATAAAATTGATCAATACAAAATAAATGTTCACAATTTATTCTTCAGTTTGAAGTGTCACTTGTTTATAAAGGTTCGACCTTCATAAATTTTGCATTCATGATAATTCATGAGCTGAATACCAAGATTAAAAATCCAACAACAACAGTTGTTTTCAGGATTCAGCATAGTTCCTACACAGGTTTATCTTCCCCACGATTGCTTACTGCCAAGCACCCCTTTACTGCCTGACCCTGCAGTAAGGCACTCAGGTGAGAGTCACACTGAGCTGGACATCAAGGCCACATCTGGGCTGTTCACATTAAACACACCTCGGGAGTGTTTCAAGGCATCGCTTAGGCTGTTACAGTTTTAAAAATGTTTCAGGGCACGGTTTTAGCCCGACCAGGTGCCCAAAGAATTTGCAGGCATGGTTCAGGGGTCAGCACTGGCCTCAGATCAGTCCAAATACACCAGGTGCACGTAACCACCCTGCGTCTGCAAGCTCAATGGGCGCAGGCATTCAGTGCCAGCTGGCCTCTGCCAGGGAATAATCCTCTCCATGTTTAACTTACTAGCATAGATGAAGCTTTAGGGGCAGCAGTAAAGCTAAACTAACTTTCATGTCAATCAACAGTGGATGAACAATTTATGCGAAGATGAAAGAACGAGTCTAATCTTTCAACTCAGTTGACTTCACACTTGTATTCATTTCCTCTTTCTTAAGTAACGATTACAGCATTTACTGATTTTTAGATCCTTGGTAGAACAAAAGCAGGTGAAAAGATCAGTGCACCTTAAACCATCTTTTCTTTGAGATCCGTGAAAAACTATACCTTTGAATTGCTGCTGATTCCCATTTTTCAGCTGCTGTCTCTTTCCTGCAGCACAACCCCAAAAGACTCTGCTACCACATAAATGATGCATAGACCAGGCAGTGATACAGTACAGTGGAGAAAAACAAACACTGAGGGAAGGAGGAGTTGGGGCAGGGAAGAGGGGGGCAGCAGGAAAATGCATGAAAAGCAAGGCATACCACAGAGTGCAAATCAGCTACGCTGAAGCATGAGCTATGACAGGAATCACATGAAATGAGTTCTGCATCATCTGCCACTTCTAATGTACATCCTATGGGACTCCAGCTGGAACACTGAATCAGGATCTTACCGCAGTCAGCCACACTGCCTTTCCCACAAAAGCTTCTCTCCACCTTCCACTGGAGGGGAAACCCCACAGGGGGGTCAGGATGAGAGCTCCGTTGGGTCTTGGGGAACCTGTGGGCCAGGGCAAAGGGATCAGCCTGACCATGGTCCCTCATGGACCAGCTGCCACTGACAGTAGGATTCATGGGGTTGTGTATTGGGTTTGCGTGGCAAGGTTTTTGGGAGCCAGGGGGCTACATGGGTGGCTTCTGGGAGAAGCTGCTAGAAGCTTCCCCTATGTCTGATAGAGCCAATGCCAGCCGGCTCCAAGATGGACCCGCCGCTGGGTGACAGTAGGATTCATGGCGTTGGGAGATGGAACAACTGAGAAGTAAATCTCAGCAAATTTTACTCACCATCCCTTCTCTCCAGACTTCTTGTGGCTTTTTCCCTCCCAAGCAGAGACTGCTTTATCCCTTCACTTCTCAGTTATACCCAATTGGAAGTCAGCCACCTGAAACGGTCATGCTGTTCTTCCGAGTGTGTATGGCAGTCTAGCATAGGCATCAGGAGTGTGATTCATCAGGCCAAGGGCGGACAGATACACCTGAACTAGCTGTCTAGAATCCATTTGTCATGTACTGAAACAGATACTTCTACCTCATCTCATGCTAAAGTTGCTCAGTGCAATGAATGGTATGCCAGAAAGTGCCTATATCTCTCCATCAATTGCGAAGGGAGTTCAGATGTGCTTCAGACATGGTGACAATACTACAGACACCTAAAGTTAATGAAGCTGAGTCATTGTTGCTCTATATAAGGAATAAAGTAATCTAGAAATGAGAATATCACAGTCTAAGATGCGTTGTAGCTAAATTAATACAACCAAAGTTTTATTTAAAAAAGCATTATATTTCCTATAGCATGTTTCAGTTTTCATTTAATCTAGTAAATACTGTTGAATGAAATACTAGCATTTGTAGTCTCTCTCTTAAGTGTCCTCTTGACAAATCAGGATGTACCACAACTGGAACACGAGATGTTACATAGAGTTTATGCAATTACTTCGCAGTTTAACCATCAATTTCCTCAGGAAACACTGTCAATCTGTTTAGGCCAATAACCATCCTTTTCAGAGGCAATGTGCTGAACTTAAATTAGAGGATTAAAGATTTATCTTTATTCAAAAATGTTTATTTGCTTGAACTTTTAAATTACAGATCTCACTTAAATGCTAATATTTATAATCAGCTTTATATTTACATTTGTGATATATATCACTCAGGCCACTATCTTACTCCGTAACGCTTACGGGCTGAATTACAAGATACCTGGGTGATGGAAGTTACAGACCTGAAACGAGAGCAGTATTTGTGGGATCAGTCACCAAGACTCCTACCAGATAAACTGAGGGCAAAACACCTTCTAGCTTGTTTGTCTCTGCTGCACAGGAGGTGCAGGATTGTTCAAAATTTGTCCATTGCTAGAAGAAGGTTCGGCTTACTCATTTCCCGGGATCAGCTGTGCCTCCTTGCCAAGCAGAAAGCTCAGAGTCCTTCTTAGCCTTTTGCTTCCGCACAGCTTTTTGGTCTGGGAAGGCAGAGCCAAGTAGCCGCTCCCAGCCCCAGCCCGAGGGAAGAAGCAATCACGAGCAGCGGTGTTCTGGGAGACTCTCACCCTCGAGTTTTTTCTTCACTACATTAGAAGTGCAAGCACGGCCATATGTATCATTTTTTACTTTCCCAGAACAGCACAAATTTACAGAGACACATAAGGAACACCTTCAGATCAAAGCCTTATTTATCCCCGGGTACAAAGCACAAGATTTAACAGGATGTAAGAAACACCCTTCTGGATCATCCCAATGGTCCCTCCAGCCAGCATTCAGACTCCAGCAGAGGCAGCAGGATATATTATTTGGGGCACGTATGTGAGCCTACCATTTTCCTCAGTCTGTTCCCTCTCATACATCCCCAGAATCAAGTAATTTCATTCGGAAGTTGGAATTTTCCCTAGTGTGGCCTCCTTCCCTTTTCTACCAAGCTGCACAGGGATTTTACTGGAGTGCTTGTTTTCATGTTGAATTGAGGCAATTTACCAGGGCTTCTACTACAGTATTTGTAACAATATCAATACAATAGTACTACTACTGTATGAGTGCTGGAATATCTAGAAGGTATTTAAAACAACAGAAGTGTCTAGACATATTTCCCTTTATCTGACCTCTGAGCATTCATTTCAACCTTGAATACAGAACATCTGAGTCAGCTGCTCACTCTCTACACCAGGAGCAACTGCCTGCCTGCTGATAGCATTTTTTCTCTATTTCCTTAGCTACCTGTCAGCACCCACAGTCCTCTTTCTAGCCTAGCATCCTCCTCTGGCTTCTGTTTAGACTTTGAAGAGCAAATTGTTCTTAGCCTGCCAGGTATCAGAAAGGGTGTATTCCCCAAGAAACAGCGTCCTCATTGCATTTTCAAGGCTCTGTGTTGCTTTGCTTTTCTTGCTGGCCCTGTTACATCTTCTGTTTGACTTAACTCTCTGTGCTGAGGCAAAATTCTGCCTCATCAGTAATGCGAGTATGATGTTAAAAATATTACACACAACTGCCTTATTTCTTATAGGTTGCAAGTCTAATGGTGTTCTACGTCACATTCCTCGGGTCTTGGATACTAAAGGGTCTTGGTTACTGTGAGGATCTCAGCTTTCAAGCAAAAAAGGAGAATTCCTACCCTTCCTTGTTACAAAGAACAGCTTGAAAACATCATTTTGGCAAAAATAAAAAAATGAAAATCTGGAATCAATTGAATGTCAAAGGCAGGCACACGATTTTTATGATTATACAACACTTCGGCAGGGGCAGGGAGGAAGGGACACTCATTCATTATCTCTGAATGTTTGCAGGTGGCAATACTGACTGTGGCAATTTCATCTTTGGGAATGCTTTGTCACCGATGTCCTCAGAGTGGTAATAATGCCATTCTCCCATTAGTTTGTGGTCCTACGGTCTAATTTATTCCCTCTGCAGATTTGGACCTTGATCTTGCAAGCTGTATTTTGTACCCATGAAAAGTGCTGCAGCGATATGCAGTAGTGGTATGCACAGGTAAGAAGCCCTGTCTGTGCAAGATAATAGATCTCGCAGCTAAGCAAATTGATTGCAAAAATTGGGAGACATTTAGTTTATCTACATTAAATTTGCCTTTCTAGAAATTTCAGTATGTTCAAACTCTACGTTATTAAAATAGAAGACAACGTAATACAGAATTCCTGTTCACTAATCGTCCTTTACTCCAGAAGTCAAAGGATGCACCTCTTCCCACACCCTCCCTCCTGAAGACACACAAACACCAGCATAGAAATGAAAAGAGGGACTTTAATGGAAAATCTGAAACCTTGATACCTTCCTTTCGGTCCCATTAGGTGGAGCTCTCGGACAAGAAGAAATGACTGAAAAAAAACAACCCAGCAGGCACCCTCAGGAATCATTAGTACTGTATTATGCAGGTATTTTTCCCTGCCGAGAGCTCTCTCCTTTTGCTAGAATTCATTTGTACCCAACTAGAAAGCTTATTACATGCTTTCAAAACTACTATTACGCAGCAACCTGCCTGTACGACCAGGTTTTCATTAGCTTAACACGTTACTGACATCAAGCTGCAAACTTTTGGAGGTAGCTGAATGCTACATCACTGGGGTCCACATAAATAACCAGACTGACAGAGGAATAGTTATGGAAATAGAGGAGCAGAGCAGATAAAGAATTTAAGAGCAGTACATAAAAATCAGAAAATTCCAGCAAGTGCTTGACCTCGCTTCCATGAACGATAACCGTACGCTGACATCGGTGGCACAGGACTCACTGAACAATCGGCCATGCAGACACAAAGGCATAATGCAAATGGCAACGGCACCCTGTTTGTAACCCGATTTTCTGCCGCTTGCCGGTCCTAGGGTCTACTCTTGTTTTGATTTTGTACTCAAGGTATACATTCTCACAAAGTTTCGGGGTAGCTCTCTCAATTCCTACACAAGGGGAAGGAAAAAGATAACCCTGTGTAAAGTACAGTACGACCAAAGGACAGAATGATGGGTGCATGTTTTCAAGGCTATTGGCTCTTACACCAGTTGTTCATTATGTGCAGTAACTCAGCAACGTCAATATTTTTGCCAAGTAATTGGCTGTGGTTGGCAAAACGGGGAAGTGGAAAACAATGTTATACAGACAATTATCAGATTTAACAGAAATTAGCAGAGCTTGTCCAGATATATATGGGAGGAAAGAGTCTGAACTGGTTTCCATTAGCCTCTACACCTTATCTAAGAGAAATGATTGACTTAATTTAATCAATTCAACTGTGATTAAACCCCGCTAGTTTTATCTTTTATGAAGGCAAATATGAGGCTTTTGTAACTGATCATTTCAGTAAAGCTTAGCCCATCTCCTAGATCTATCCTTGATTCAAAAATATCATAATTTCATGACCATTAAGGTACGATGCTGGAGGTGGATTTTATTTTGTGTCTGAGTATCATCTGTCTAGCTCCAGGTTTTGCAACAAAACCTTTTGCAGACACTTGAACAGTCTGAAAGTCTGTTCCATTCTCAGACTTTTTAAAACCTGTACTCTTATGTGCCCGAACACCATTTAGCACCTTGTGCTAAAATAAATAATACGCAGTGCCTGTGAGACATGAGAACTAGCAACTTCGTTTCTGTGTTGAAATCAGTTGGCCTCATTATTTCATGGGCTTTAATTTTAACACTACTCTAGGTTTGCTACACCAGCGTAAAAAGAAAACTTCTCTTACTAGTGTGGACTGCTGCAACGTTAAGAAGAGCGTCTCTACCCAACACTGAAGGTTTCTCCCTCACTTGCATATTCTTCTGCTCTGCACATTTTCCCTGAGGAATGTTTTGTGATCAGGATGATATTTTAAGCTTCTAATTTCCCACAGGAACCATCCCACACCTCCTGCTGACATGAGAAAGGTGTCACAGGTCAGAATCTGACCTTTCCTTCTTGACCCTGACACCGTCAACCAGGATTGTTCTGGTCATACTGGGCAACACACACTGGTTCCGGTGGCTGTAGCTGTAGCTTCCACAACCTGTTTCAGATGCACAAGACATAAAAAGCCAGAGCTTCGGGAGCACATCTTATTTTTAACTTCCCCTCACCTGCCTTCAGGATGGCCTTAATGACTGCAGCATGCGTACACAGTTTTCAAGTTCTGTTCTGTGAGTCTGTTCCTCTTTCAGATGATAAAATATATCTATGGTATGGATATGCTCCATTCTCTGTCATATAAGGCTACTCATAGCCTCTGCTGTACTTATCCTGAGACTCCTAACTCTAATGGAGGGAGTTACTATTATCCCTATTTTACGCCTTCAGGCTAAGTGACTTCTTTAGCGCTATCCAGGGAGCCTGCAGCAGAGCTGGAAACTGAACCTGATTCTGGTGCATCCTACCTCTGCCCATTGAACTATACTTCAGGGTGACACTACACAAATCGATCAGCATAGGTCTGATTTAAGCTTCAAGGGAGAGAATGAAGATTATGACAGTCTTACCTCATTTGCCTAGGTACCTGAGAGAAGCAAGCAGAAGAAGGGTCAAGACGGTGGAGAGCTGAAGCACATGGTGCCACATGGTGAGCCTATGATAGTCCTGCAGGCAGAGAACACAGCTGGTAAGGTTCATCTAGCAAGGCACCACAGAAGCATCACGCCAATTTTCCCAGTGTAAAACAAAAAGCTCTCTCCAAATCTGAAATTTCTCCATTGAGAACTTGTTTTTATGAGATGAGTGTTTTTCACTGGAAAATTTTCCAGCAGAAAATTCTCAACTATCCACGATACACCTCCCTAACTTCCCTCCAGCTTCCCAGTGTCCATGCCCCTGAATGGGCGAGAATGTTCTCTTATCCATGATTCAGTATTTTGCTAAAGTGCCGTGTGGTGAAAAGACAGAAAATCAATCTTAACTACTGAGATTTCCATAAAGTTCAATTAAAGGGTCAAGCTGTTGTGACTAGCTTTGTCAAAATGTGGGTGACAGGCTCTGCTTGCTGCTCTGTGCAGCAAAATGTGCTTGTTTCACAAAACACTGGCGAGGAATGACAGGATGCTGCTTCTCAGGCGGCTGCAGGCACACGGACCTTCTGGCTGTAGCTCCTCAGCTTGCATCTGACCCACGTGCCCAGAGCTGAGCCACCTCTTGGAAAGGGAGAGCCTGAGAAGACAGCCAGT
This sequence comes from Scopus umbretta, assembly GCA_013400535.1. NCBI lineage: Eukaryota > Metazoa > Chordata > Aves > Pelecaniformes > Scopidae > Scopus > Scopus umbretta. Next base: position 47,337 of record VZTL01000813.1, read on the forward strand.
GCAGGTGCTCAGGGCTCAGAAGGAAATCAGTGTGATCTTGATAAGAAAAATAATAGCATTCACACAGCCAAAGTCCCGATCTCTTACTGATCCTGCTGCACCACTCTCTTTTTTTCATTCACCTGATTCGGACACGGTGCTTTGAAGAGAACATAAATCCACTTCTCTTGACTTCTTTGTCTACCCTTTTGGAAAAGTGCTCAGTGCTTGTACAGCGTATCCCAATATGGTTTCTTTTTGAATATCTATTTCGGAAAACACACCCCTACTGCAGCACAGTGCAGCCTATAGCAATGAAGAGGAATAATAACACAATCCTTAAAGACAGATCAGGCATTCTAAGTTCTATACTTGGGTCAAACTTGAACCTGAAGGGCTTCTATATATCACCAAAAAATTTTTTTTTCCCAGTCTCACAATAGGTTATGGGATGTTAGAAATTTCTACTAGCAATTACGTGGGAATAAATTCACTTAGCTGAATTCATTATACTTCTTAAAACCAAACTTCTGTTTGCTCTGAACTGATTCAGTCTCCTATTTAGTAATAGTCCCCTCCTATTAAGCTTCATTAAGATCTCTTCTTGACAACGGCTGCGCATCTGCTGTTAAACAGAGGTGCTTTGCGAGGACCGTGAGATGCCGTGATAAACACAGCTTCTCAGCCAAGTTACATGCTCCACTTGGGACCGATCTCTTCAAAACCTGGTAATCCTGCACATTCGTTTAAACCAGTGGTTCTGTCATGACCAGCCCTGACCTACTTTCCCCAGTGCCTTATTTGTTTACACACACGTTTCAGCTTTCCTCCGACTGTACTTCAAACACAGACTGCATTTTGCTATCTGCTAGCAAACTGCTCAAAACAACGGGGGCCCTGATGAGGGAACACCGACACCCCTCTGCCACACAGAGCAGAAGGTACGATGTATCGCCAGCACCCAGCAAAACCAGAGGTATTTACCTCCTCCTTGAGCGAGCTTGGGATTCATTTCCCTTAGCTGGCCAGTTTGACTTTTTATTGCACAGAAACAGAGGAGCAAGTCAAACATAAACGTGCAACGCCTGCAAAATGACGAATTCTGTAGAAAAATATATGAGTGCCATTAAAGGGTAACAGCATTTAACAGTGACCATGTCTAACTTCTCTGTACTGTTAGTGAGAGATGGAAGACAAAACTAGTTCACTCCCTGCAGAACACATCTCTCTCCATCTTTTAAATAGACCCACAATAGAGCCTTCTGTTGGTCATATCAATCTCTTTCACATTGCATGTGAGCTATCATTTCTGTTCAGGACATCTTTCTGCTCTTTAAATGACAGCTTGATTTTTGGAGCCAATCTCCAAACTGTTTATCTAGTGGTATGGCTGAGTGGGGCTATTAGTCCTGAAGTCCTGTTGTGTGGCCGCTGGCTAAAGAAAATGATTTTAAGTTGAATGGACTCTGTTTTGATGTCCAATATCCAAATCTTTACCTCAGAAGTGGTTCTCTAAAGGTGCACGCAAGAACAGAAAGCTTTCCCCCACAGCTCTTCCACTGAACTCCTCGGTACGATGTCAGGCAGTTCCTCTGGTCGGGCTCGCCCCTGGTTTTGGTTCCCAGTAGAGATTTTTCATTCCAAACGTGTGGTATAAAAGGACAGTTTATACTTCAGTGCAAATAAATCCATAACCCAAGGTACTGGCAGAATGCTCGTGTAGGAGCATGTAGGGTGAGTTAAGTTGGGAAGGGAAGGGAAGGGAAGGGAAGGGAAGGGAAAGGAAGGGCGAGGTCTAATTAATTGTCTTCATTCTCTCTTTGTGAACTAAAGGATGAAAGACTCATTAGCATATCTGAAAAGCATCAAACAGAAAAATCTTTATTTCTAAACTTCTCCACCATTGTGGTGGAGAAAGCATGAAAATAATTTTCGTTTGAAATCTGACGGAAACATAGCTGAGCTACATTAACTACGTCTTTGGATGGACCTGTGCCTAACATAAGCTCTCCTCCGTCTCTGATCTGAAAGACAAGTATCAAAAGTGCAGATGGACGATGAGGTCAGAGATAGCTCCTTTGCCCCTCCTTTTCCTTAACTGGCTTGCTGAGTTCATTCCATGTTTTCAAATTCCTATAGACAAAATTGAAGAACAAAAGTGCAGCTGGGGTTTGCGCAAGTGGCAATTTGAAGAGTACCTTCATTCTCTAAACAGCTTGACTTTTTTCGTCAGGGAAGCATCTCTGTCAAACCACATGTTCCTCCTCCCTGAGTTCCAATAACAGGTGGCTGAAATCTGAAAAGGGCTGATATTCAAGAACATGCAGTATTTAGCAAAGTTACATTCGCAACAATACAGCAATGCAATCGTACCCACTTTCTACTCCTCCTGGACAATAGAATTAAGTAAATCACCAGAACTTGGATAATGAACCAGTGCTACAGGCAGGAGTGGGACTGAACTTCCCTAGGTCCCAATCCCACTGCGTAACCACAGGGCTGCATAACTTGCTCTTGTGGTCTGTTAGTAATGCCATGTGCCGCTCTGGCAGTCGATGACATCAAGAATAAATCCAGCTGGCATGAACCGCAGCCTTGGCTAGGTACAGGGAAAAAGAGCAAATGCGGTCTCTATGGCTGGGCCACGCTAATTCCTGCACCACCACATGAACCATCTTCCGTCTTTTCCTGGGACGGGGAGTCAGGTTTGGATCAGGAGCAGCACAAGGGCAGCCCCAGCAACAAACGGACGAGGGAATAGGAGAAACGCCACCCCAAATGTAACTGCCTGTGCCATGAGCCAGGTGCCCTGCCAGATGCCCGGGGGGCCTCTGAGTAAACCCAAAGGCGAACAGAATTGGCCATGCTTTTTTGTCATCTCCCACGGTGAGGCAGGAGGGCTTGCGTCCACAGCTGCAGTAGAGTCTGGGAGAGTAGAGCTACCTGATTTTCTGTCCCGATTTGAGGCTTTGATTTGATAAAGGTCCATTCTTACAATGGCATTAGGTGTTTTTTCTTGCCTTTTTTCCCCCAAACACTAACCCGGAAAGTGGAACTCCAGTACCCCAGAAGGTTATTACTGACATGATGCAGCATGACAACATGTAACTCCTGCCTCCATCCTGCATTTCTATTCTCCAGTATTTGATAAATAACATCTTTTTTTTCAAAGCTGTGTTGTGCCGAGGACCCATTTAATCTGTTCTTTACTGTGGCCAATAAGGTTTTTTTTTTCCCCCATAAGTGATCATTACTCAATACCTCTCCTTGCTGTGAATCTTTCCAAACTGTAAAGTTCTAAACACCCTTACATCAAGCTGCATCTTCTGAATAATGCAGGTGGATTACGAACTCTTTTTTTCTTGAGTTTTCTCATGACTTTGGGTCGTCCAAATAGCTGACCAGAGGGAGGTCTGTTAATTAACATCGCTGATAACTCAGAGCTTGTTTTCTGGCTCCCTCTTTTGAGAGGGAGATTTCTTTTGTTTGTGTGATTGCTCTTCATGCCGCATGTTCATGTCTGCCCAGGCTTTTATGCTGTGCCCATCATCATGAAACATGAGATGACTGATAACTCCCCGCTAATTCACAGAACAGATAATGTCTCGGCAGCAGCACATTTTGGCCTAAAAAGCAGTATTTGAGGCCTGACATGTAATCTATGGATTTGTCCAATCTAATTAGTGCCATTTGCATCAGTGTTTTAATGATATAGACATACATCCGCTCAGAACATCACTAAAGCTACGGAGTCAGCTGCCAGGCAGTTGTTCCATCAACTTGTGGTCACTTCTGCCTTGGAAATGATTTGAAAGATGCTATAGAGGTGGAAGGCTCTGAAACACCTCATCAGTCCCTTAAACAATGTATTTTCCTATGATGCTGTTGATAGTCAAGTACTCTTTTACTAGATTAGACTCCAATTTTCACTAATTTCATTGTACTTTCTTGTAATTAGGTAAAATTCTGGTTCTGTTGAAGTCAGTGAAAAAAACCTCTGCAGCAAAAAATACCGAACATACCTATTTTTAAGACAATAGATTGAGAGTTGGGCTAAATCAATCGGCATTGAGCACTGTGCAGCAATGCCAGACAAGTTGCCATACTCAAGCTAGCTTGCTGACAGTCGCCTTTGGTATTCCTCACATGTGTGGCCCTGTTTAGTGGAGACACGCTCCAGGAACAGTTGGCCATGTCCATTCACTGGGCATCTTATACGTGGTTCTGACACTCGTTCTCCAAGGAACTGTTCTGTGAGTCTCAAAATCATTCTAATAAACCAGAATACATCTCCTTATATTCTTTTGCATCTAAAATTTCCGTGAAACCATTGGAAACCGGACATGCAATGAAAGATCACGTTTAGAAATGATCTGAGTCTCTGGACCGGAATCGCCTCCAGCTAACACCAGTGCAAATCACGAGACTTCCACTGACACCCCTGAAGGTATACATGCAAAAGCAACTGCCCTGCAGAAGAAAGGGATTAGGGCAGCTGGATGTTTTCATTGGCAAAGGAATTAAAAAATGTCATTTATTTCAACCTGAACTTATCGGACTTCTGCCTGATCTGCCCCGTCTTCAGTGCAAGAGCTAAATGCATTGGGTTTGCATTGCTGCTGGTCTCAGGTTTACGGTGAGAGAGGAGTAATAGTTACGACTCCTCCAAGGAGCCAACTCTGTCGGCACAAGCCTCACCCACCACCTCAGAGCACTGATCGTTCCCTTCTCAAACTCCGCATCCCACTCCTGGGGATTCGATGGCTTCGGATCCCCTCCCAAACCAGGGATGTACTGTGAGCTGGCAGGATTTGTCCCCCTTCGTGGAATCTGTGGTGATATAAACTGGCCAAGCCTGGGAATATAAAACCAACCCTGCCTTTCCAATGGGTTCTAGCTGGTCTAGCACGGGTGAATAAACACCCTGGCAGGAGGCCTGGACAGCCCAGAGGGAGCAGCGATGATTTCATATTGGCCAAGGTTGCCTGTGAACTTAGCAAGAAACGGCCCGGTCTCCTTGCGCCATCTATGTCACATAAGCGTTCGGTACGTTAGCGTGGCATTTAATTTGGGCATTTAAAGCTGCCTGCATTAGCTTATGATTGTGGGTCTTTTCACCCATCGTTCGTGCGCGTTCTTCCTTGCAAATGTGTATTTGCTGCAGCACATCTTCAAAGGGAGTCGAGAAAGGGAAAACTAAGAGCTACGTGTATTAGTATTCCTGTTTAATTTAATATTGGCTTACAAGGTGGAAATGAAAATGATTTTTCTGTCACTGTTATCTCTCTTCACTTGGCAAAGATCGATTTCCTTCTTCCTCACTGCTTACTAATAAGACATCTGAAAACTAAGATGGTTTTTATGTTTACTTCCTTGTTTAAATCAGCTTTCTCAGCTAAGGACAGCCTTGGCAATATATTTGATTTTTAACTTGTGATTTCTGTGTTGGCTCAGACTCCGCCAGTGACAGAACATCAAACACGGAGAGGCTATATATTTTTAATTACTCAGGGATGCCCTTGTGCATAAGTACATGCAAATTAAACAAGCGGAATTCAAAACCTGTTCCGAACAGATTGCACACGTTACACAATCAGTCACATTTTGGGCTCAGAAATGATGGTGCACTATTTTCCTTCTCATGCTGACAAGTACGGGGGTATCAGACATCACTCGGTACAGCGTCACGCCATTGCTACTGCTGTGTCTGACACCGCCAGGTTTGGTACCACTTTCTCAAGAGCTGACAAGCCAAGGAACGTGGATGGCAACGCACGAACGCTCGAGCGTGAGAATGAGCCGAACAACTAGCCTCCGTGGAATGACACCTTCCTACAGAGGAAATACAAATGTCCTGCAAGAGGATTAGGAAAAATACGATGTTTTTGACATTTCAAAGAATCTGACCTAAGCCCCTAACCGCCTGCCTCCAGCATCTAGCAGTCCCTTGAGATGGGGAGGATAAGCTCATGAGCAAAGTCGTTGTTTGGAGTCCGAGCTGCATTTTATGAACCTGGTACTTGTACCCCAGTGGCGTTACAGCTCCAGCCGAGATGTAAATCTTTCAGAAGACAGAAAAACGTTCGGTGTAGGGAAAGGAGAGGAAATACGGACATCTGCATATTGCAGATGAAGAACTAAAACACAGAACTAAAAAAAGAGACAGAGGCAGCACGGCCGGTCTCCCTAAAGAGCTGACCATCCCTCCTGCACGAAAAAGCTGAGCTTTTTCAAAAAGTCAAGTAACGTGTCCTGCAACGCATTCTCTTGGGATATTATCTCACACCCGTTAGACATTTCACTGTGTCCGAAGTCTCCTTATTTAATAGCCTAGCGTTTCTCTTTCATATTCTTTTCTTTCCACTGCCCTTTCTCAAAGACCCATGCTCAGCATTACTAAGGTTTTTTCCTCTAGGGTGTTTATGCCTGGAATACCTATATAGCATTATCTTACCTTCTTCCTCTCAAACTTGATTGTCCTTCGTTTATCCAGTTTGTATGTACTGAAGTTTTAATCTTTCCTTCTCCCTCTCGATAAAGTTGCTCTCGTCCTTCTCGGGGGGTTGACGCCTCAAGGTTCCTTTCAGCCCTATCTTACGTGGTTCCACGGCCCTCTTCGGTGTTTCTGTATTTTTGATACGGTCGCACCCAGAGCTCAAATCCAGTGAGCCCCTTCTGCGAAGGCGCACATGGCTCCGTCCCCGCTGGAGATCCAAGGCGACAACAGTCCAAGGTTCACGCCATACAAGAGGCCTGTGTCCCACCGCGTGCACTCTTGCCGGCCGTCTGCACGGGTGACCCGAGGCAAGGGCGCCCACATCTCTGGGTGCCTCCCAGGACAGGGCCGGTCTCGGGGCGCCTCGTTCCTTGCCAAGGAGCCCGTTCCTGGCCCGGGCCGGCCGGCAGATGCCTGGGCACGCTTCGGGAGGTGAGCGCCAGGGCCGGTGTGCGTGTGACGTGACACTCGCTGTGCGGACACCTCAGGCGCTAGAGAAATCTGGGGCGAGCCGAAAGCCGCACGGGCGCCGCTGTTAGGGGGCGAGTACGCAAACGATGGTCTTTCATCTGATTTCCGTCTTCCTGCCCTATTTTTGCGCTACCTGTCCTGTGGTGCCTGTGGTGCACACACGAAAGGCCCCAGCGCCACCGGGGGGGTTCTTTGCAGGCTGTGACCCGTGTCGACCTGCCGGAATGAAAAAAAACAACCTAACAACCTTTTCATTTTGCCGGGGGTGGGGAAGGGTGACCTTTCCGCTTAGGAAACAGGGCCAAGCCTCAGCCGTTCCTCCCGGGCACCCTGTCTCCAGCGGTGGGCGAGGGTTGGCGGAGATGCCAAGGGCGGCGGGAGAGGGTGGACGGGGAGAGGAAATCCCCGTCCCTCGCACCGCCCTGCGGTTACAACCGCAGCACCCACCCGGGCGGCGGAGCTCCGCCGGCGGCGGCGGGGGGCGGGCGGGACCGCAGGAGGAGGAGGAGGGAGGAGGAAGAGGAGGAGGAGGAGAAAGGAGGAGGGAGGTGGGGG